>CANXYC010298306.1:0-26692 GCA_948193065.1 Aleurites moluccanus | reverse complement strand
GCTCAACCTTCTTCTTCTTTGCTCCATTTCTTGTTCCTTTTTCTGATTCCTTTGTTATATATATATATATATATATATATTAAAAAGAAAGGGACAAAGTTCTGGATTCCATAACTTTCGTCCTTTTCTCTCTCTCTCTTTTTTTAACATATATATAATAATAATAATAATAATAATAATAATAATATAATATAATATAATAATATTTTAATTTAAAAAAAATCTAAAGAATATTTTGTAAATTTTTTTCAAAAATATAATTTAATATTCTATAAATAAATAATAAATTTTAACTAAATAAATATATATATACATAATTATAAATATAATAATTAGGTAATAACAATAATAAAATCTTAATTTAATTAATAACTAATAAAATCACTAAATAATTTAAAATATTAAAATAATTAACTCAATAATTAATAAATAACTAATAATTTATAATTCATCATAGAATAAAATAATGTCGAAATTTATAATTAAAAGTTAAATCTTAAAAAAATCTTATTTTTCTCTACTTAATATAATAATAAATTATTTTACAATCGAAAATATTTTAATATTCATTAAATATTATTAAAATACTATTACTTCTTGATAAAATAACATTTTAAAATTAATAATAAAAAATTTGGGTATTATAGTGGTATTGTGCTAAGTTCTTTTGGATGAATTAGACACTTTAAAGAGTTATATAAATGATTGAATTCATATAAAATTCATATTTGGTAACTTATAGGAAATGACGAAAATAAAGGAGCAGAGCTGAATTGGACTTCTGATGAGGATGATCTACTTGATAAATAATTCCTCTATAGCTCTGGACTGTGGGAGACTATTATATTCTCTTTTAGTTGAATAAATAGTTCACTTATAAGTGAAAATGCCCATTTTGACTGGACTGTGGGGAACTATTACATTTTCTTTCAGTTGAATAAATAGTTCACTTGCAAGTGAAAATGCCTATTTTGATTGAGTTTAGTTAAATTCTAAAACTCTATGTTGGTATACTTATTATTCAAATATATTTAATTTATTTGCATCAATTTAGTTTGTTTCTAAAATTGATAGTGTGCTTAAAGAATTCATATTTTGAGTAATGAATATTTTTGTGATATAATGATTCAATATTTTATTTTGAACATTATATTATCTATCTATTGAAAAGTGCTATATGTAAAACATAAGAGGAGATTGTTAGGTATATTAAATAATCCTAACATATGTTCTAATATAAATCCTAATGGATAATGGATATTTGTAGTGGGTCTAATGGGCAAGAACCCATTAACTGGTTTAACCCTAGTATAAACTTATATATATGCTAACTGGGGGCAACATGCTAGATATTCCAAATTAGATATCTAGAGTGTAATGTTTCAAGCAATCGTATATTGCTTGACCTAAAACTCTAACAAAGATACATAAATATATAATATATAAATAAATGATTTATTCAATATAAACTTTAATTTATGAAATAAATAATTATTTTAAAATTAATACTATTACATAGTGCATGGTTGATAATATAAATAGCAGGTCTGCAAATTTAGCGGCTCAATCACTAGCCAAGTTATCTTCTAAACTTAGTGAGTAGATGTTTGTTTGGATGCAATATCCCCCAATGCAAATTGCAGCCTTGATCCAACAGGATCTTATTTACAGTTAGTGCAAATGCTAGCATTTTTTTCCTAAAAAATATTATATTTTAGAAATACAAATATTTTGATGACTTAAGAATGTTATCAAATTAAGAACATTTTAAACTAATTTAAAAAGTTTTAAGATGCACGTTCAGACAAAATTAATTATTATAATTATGAAAAACATTTGTATTTACAAGATTTTGTGGAGAAATTAATAAAACTTTAAGGAATGAAATCTTTAAAATCTTCGAAGTTTCAAAAACAATTAATGCATAAATCATTAAGTAAAGTTTTCCTTTCCTGTAATCCCAATAATTAAAATTGTTATTATTTTCTCTATATTAATTCCTTCTGTTGTTTTCAAATATAACAAACAACATCTAACATCATTTAGTTTAAATAGAAGTAGGAGTGGTATTAATTCGGTTTGATTGGTTTGATCAGTTATTATCAAATTAAATTAATATTTTTGATTTGAAAAATTCTTATATCAAATCATTATTATAGTCAAATCGTCGGTTTTGATTCAGTTTGGTTCAGTTTAAAAACTTTCGATTTATCGGTTTAAAACTAATTTTTTTTTATATATAAATCGTCATTATTTTATTATACAATTAGGAAAAAATACAGATAAATTATCAATAACAAAAAAAAATTAAAAATAATTTAATATTATACAACCTAAAACTTGTCTATTTCATTAATTAACACACCCAAAACTTATATTTTTCCTCCAGAATTAGAATTTATTTATTTGTTTATAATTAATTTTCATGGATAGACATTTTTTTAAATTCTAAATTCATATTAAGTTAAAAAAATATATGGTTGTATATAAAATCAAATCAAATATATTTAATTATATATATATATATATATATATATATATATATATATATATATATATATATAATTTCAATTTGGTTCGGTTTAAAACCGAAGAAAAAATACTCAAACTGCAAATTAAATCAAATTTTCAATTTACTCTATTTTTCAAACCAAATCAAATTAAATAAATTATGAAACTATCGATATTAATTTAATTTAATCAGTCCAGTCGGTTTAACTTCCACTCCTAAATTGAAATACTAAATTTTTTAGGGGTTATATTAGTTTAAACAAATGACTTCATCTTTAAAAATAAAATACTTAGTAAGGGTAAAAAAGTAGTGGTATGAGTCAAAAACAATAAACATGTTCAAAACAAGTTTTAAAAATATCAATATGTGATTTGTTTGGTGTATAAAAGAATTCCTACTCCAATAATAGTAGTTATGGATTTTTCATTTATTCAAAATTAAATAAGATAATTTAACTCATTTCAAATTGATCAATTAGGATTAGATGTAAAAATTTGAGTATGAAAAGACACGAATAATTTCCACTCCTGGTCATACTAAGAACAAATTAAAGAAAAAATTATATTAAAACTACAAGAAATAACCGAGTTACTAATAAATTAAAATACATCAATATTTTTCTTATGTATACGATAGAATATGAATACCGAGCATTTTGTAAGATTGGCGACCATATACCGACTAATTACAATGGGCACTTACCGAGGAAATAGATGGTTGAAAAAAATGGCAGAAATTATTAAGCGCACATTAAAATTCCACGTAGTATGGACAAATTACAAAGCACAAAATTTCGCGTTTCTTTTGCATATCAACAGACTCATTTTACATGTGGCATTGGATAATCTATTGGTAAGCGATCGGTAATGTGTATGAAAAATATTTTTTTAATAGTACCAATAAAATAACGAAGAAATATTCAATGCCACGTGTAAAATGATTCTGTCAGTAAAGTAATCACTATATAAGTAACATTTTTCCATTCACTTAGATATGCATGTCGTTTCATCTCCTTTTTCTGTTCTATCTCTCTGTCTATTTCTTTCTTTTTCTAGCTCTTTGTTAATAAAAATTAATATATATATATATATATATTTTGTCAACTTACCAATGAAATTACGACGGATTTTAAAAATACAGAAAAATACTTGTCGGAATTTCGATGATATATACCGACGGATATTACTTACTGTTGGTAAATTCTTGATGGAACTAAATAATATACTGATCATTATACAATCAGTAAATACCAACAAAATCAATGTTAAATTTTCTAGTAGAACATACTTTTGGTCGATAAATATTTACCGATGACTTTTTTGCGGACCTCATATGTTCGTTGATATGTCTTCAATATATCGACGAAATATTTTCTATTAGCTATGGAATATTCCGTCTATAATGTGGTAAATTCTTGGAGTGAAATTGGTATTAGAGTTGAATAACCAGTTCATTTTTGCTTTGTGTTGCTTGCCTAATCATAGTTATCTGCATAGTCGGTCTCATGTGGTATAAGAGCCTAGACACAAATAGTATTCTAATTATATTGTTGAGCTAAAAGGATGAAGGAAGAACTTTTGTAACCATGGAAATTCCAGCATCCTCATCTATTACTCCTGTAACATCAACCCATGTTTCACCCCCACCTCCACCTACCTTTAGAAAATCCACTAGCTCTAAAGTAGATTTTTTATATGAACTCAATTATATCCTAGATTTTAAAAAAATCCAAGATTCTTCCTTACCTTTTCTTAATTCTTATGATGCCTTTTCAAAAATTAAATCCTCATGGACCAGTAGTATTAAAACATTGATTCGACATACTCCAACAATTATAAAGGAATATGTTCAATCCTCCATATTTGATCAATGTCTTGTTAAGGCAACTAGTGTTGAACAATTTATTGCTTTAGAAATTCCACTTGAATTTCTTCAGCAATGGATTGCTCAAAGTTATTCACATATTCATTTTGGAGCCATACATATTGCATGTACGTATCATGGACGTAAAGGTCTTCCCATTTCTGCAAGGATAGCACTACTAGATATCAGATATCTTAAGTACCAAGATGTTGTTATTGGTACTGTAGAAAAAACTCTAAATGCAAGAATAGTTCTTTTAACTATGTTTCCAAATTTTAATTTGGCACTAGAAGATCCTCATGTCCTATCTGCTCTGAAAATTCAAATCCATATTGTCACGTCCCAAAATTGGAATATGACGATTCTAAGATGCATGAATTGTCAAAGGCGACCGATACCCATAGAACCCAATAACATATCCAATTATCATCTTATAATTACCCAATTAATATTATACTATTTTGTATTATGTCATTCTGCAATCTATAATCTATAACCCTGTAATCATTTACCACACATATCATAATCATATTTAATCTCCATATAATATTTTACATTCATATATACAATCTATCTATATCCATATACAGTACCATAGAGCTACTAGAATATAATACATAACACAGAGTTAAAATAATTACACTGTCAAAATAAACTGCAGGATTCCACGAAGAAAGAAATTATGGAATCTACCTTCTACTTTTGACCTGAAAAATATTAAATAACTACAGAATGAGTATAAAAATACTTTGTGAATCTAATATACATCATATCATTTATAAAAGGGTTGGGTAAGTAATAAAATAACAAATAACAATTATTGGTTAAAAGGATTGCACACCAATTACAGAAGAAAGAAAAATAAGAAGCAACAATGGTCTATGATCAATAATTAGGTTAACAATATACATTTCATATGGATAAGACAGATAATGGGTTTTAACACATATAATCTCATATAATTCACATATAATATACATAAGGTAGGCCAAGCCTTATGGTTAGGATATTAACCCTTTTTAGCTAGGGTCCATGATATACATTGTGCGCAATGCCGACGGTATTTATCCACTACCCCATCGGTAAGGTAGCTCTGTCAAATCAACATATAATCCAACAATAGGATGAAAATAAATTAATAATTATTAATAGGAATTAAATAACTTATCAATAATCAAATAGGTTGCAATCCATTCAATCGGTATTATCAATCAATAGCATATAAGCAATAGAAGCTATTATAAGAATAGCAATTAGTAAAGTAATCAAGTATAGGTTAGATAACAAGGTAGTCATTCAATGTCAATTACGGTGGAACAATTGGCTAGCCAACGTCGCTAACGACGATGCCACTGGATTGCTAGGCTTATGGAATTTTTCATTGAGGCATTTTGTCGAACACTTGGTGTGCAACTTTCATAAGATATTTTAGCTAGGTTTTGGTGTAATATCAATATTGCGCAAATATCAAACAACAAGCTCACAATGTAGGCAATATAATAAGCAATTGATGTCCAACAAATAACAATACACAATGAAGCAAATTGGCTTGGAATTCAAAGGAAAAACAAAGCAAAAATTCAAAGGAGCATGCTAATGATGGTTCGGCCAAATCATAGCCTTTCAAGAATGGATTCTAAAGTACAATTTAAGACATTAGACATATAATATGATATATATTAAACTCACCTAAATCTTCAAATTACCGAGAAAAGTTATTTTTCTCCAAAATCTTCAAAGAAGGCAAAAATGACAATCTTGATCTTCTTTGTTTTCTACACCAAAATTATCATCAAATAAGCTTCCAATGACAACAATTAAACATATTCTAACTTAATTATACATTAAAGATGACTAATCTAGGGTTTGATTCTTCACATATTCAAATTAGGGTTTGAATTTGGGAATTTCCATCAATTTGAATCAATTGATTCAATCTAATGCTAAACCCATCTAATTCAACATCTAAAAAACTTAATTAACTTAAACAATTAAAGAAATCATCAAGTTATCTCATAATGATGAAGTGGCTGAAACCCAATGGGAAGGAATTCTTGATTTACTTTTATTTTTTTTGGTGAAAAATGGATGGAATTAGGTAGAATAAGGTTGGATTTTAGGTTTTCTTAAGTTTTTCTTCACAAATTGGCTTGGATTTTGGTGGAAAATGGAGAAGGTAGGTTCGGCCTAAGCATGGAAGGAAGAAGGAAGAAAATGGTTGGTAAAAATGGCTAAGTATCCTTTTTATAGGTGGAAAATAATGGAAATTAGGTTTTCCACCCCAAAACTTTCAATATTTCAACTTTTGCCCCAAAACTTTCTGTAACTTATTATGTCAATTCTGTTTATTTTTAGATTTCAAAGTGGGGAGTGAAATAGCTTATTTTTAGCTATAGTTTATCATCATATAGCTTCCAGAATAATTCTGGGTCCTAGACAATAGGTTTTCCAAAATGCCCCTAAAGTTTCACTTATTTACGATTTTGCCATTTTATTGATTTTTCATCATCCTTAATACTTTTCCATACTTTCTTCATATAATTAACTATTATTATTCTTAATCTTTCATTATCCATGTAACTGAGAAAAATACTCTTAAATTTAATATTGTATTAATTCCTTAAATTTCCTAACTATTGTGGTATTTTCGTTCTGATACTTGACAGAACTGTTAAATAACTGCAACACAATTCTAGGGTATTACAATCTACCCTCCTTCAAATAAATTCGTACTCAAATTTAAAATTAATACGTACCTCATTGCTGAAACAGAAATGGATACTTTGCCCGCATGTCTTGTTCACTTTCCTACGTGTATTCTTCCATTGACTGGTTTCTCCGTAACACTTTAACCATAGGGATCTCCTTATTGTGTAATTGTTTGACTTATCGATCCATAATCTCTATCGGTGTCTGCTTGTATGTTAAGTCTTCATCTATTCCAATATCCTGTAGTTTTAACACGTGTGATGGATCAAGTAAATATTTTCAAAGTATGGATATATGGAACATTGGATGTACATGACTGAAATTAGATGGAAGAGCCAACCTGTATGCAACATTACCGATCTTCTTAATGATCTCAAATGGCCCAACATATCTAGGTGACATTTTACCCTTCTTCCCGAATCTCATCAGACACTTCATAGGTGAAACTTTAAGGAAAACATGGTCACCTTCTGTGAAATGCACATCTTTCCTCTTCGGATTAGCATAACTCTTTTGTCTATTGAAGGAAGTCTTCATTCATTCTTTAATAATTGGTACTTTTTCCATTGTCTTTTTAATTAATTTTGGTCTTTTCAAATACTTTTCTCCTAGTTTCACCCAACAAATTAGAGACCGACATTTTCTGCCATATAGTGTCTCATAAGGAGCCATTCTAATCGATGAATGATAATTGTTGTTGTAGGAGAATTCAATCAATGACAAATACTGATTCCAATTGTCTTTGAAATCTAGAACACATAACCAAAACATGTCCTCCAGTGTTTATATGGTCCGTTCTGACTGACCATCAGTCTGAGGGTGGAAAGTTGTACTAAATCAAAGCTGTGTATCCAATGCTTCCTGAAATTTTTGCCAAAACCTCAAAGTAAATTATGTCCCTTTATATGAAATAATCACCAGTGGCACTCCATGAAACCGTACAATCTTGTCAACATATAATTGAACATAATGTGTTGCAGTATAACTAGTCTCCACTTTAAGAAAATGGGCAAATTTTATCAATCGATCTACTATTACCCAAATATAATCATAACTTTGTGAAGTCTTTGGCAAACCAACCATAAAATCCATGGTGACTTATTCCCATTTCTATTCTGGTAACTCTATTTCCTAGAACAATCCAGATGGCTTCTGATGTTCAAATTTAACCTGCTGACAGGCTAAACAAGTGGACACAAATTTAGCTATATCTCTTTTCATATTAGGCCACCAGTAAAACTCCTTCAGATCATGTTACATCTTTGTAATTCCAGGATGTACACTATAATAGGCATAATGAGCTTCTTTCATTATCTTCTCCTATAATCTATCAATATCGAGTACACATAATTGTTTTTCACACTTCAATATTCCATCTTCAACTGTAAATTTTGAAACCTTACTAGATTGAACATCCTCTTTCAACTTCAGAAGATAAGAATCACTATCTTGTGCTACCTTAATATCATCAATTAATGTTGGCTTAACCCGAAATTGGGCTATCAGAGCCTAGTTTTGATCCTGGGATCCCAATTCCAACTCAATCCCCATATCAACTAACTTTTTCATTTCTTGGATCAAAGGCCTTCTTGAATCTGAAATATGGGCTAGGCTTTCCATAGACTTTCGGCTCAAGGCATCCGCTACAACATTTACTTTACCTGGATGATATAATATTTCACAGTCATAATCTTTTAGCAACTCAACCCATCTTCGTTGTCGGAGATTTAGATCCTTCTGTTGCAGAATATATTGTAGACTTTTATAATCAGTATAAATCTCACATTTAGCCCTATATCAATAATGTCTCTAGATTTAAAATGCAAAAATCACTGCAGCCATTTCTAAGTCATGTGTAGAATAATTCATCTCATGCTTCTATAATTGTTGAGAAGCACAAGCAATAACCCTCTCATTCTGCATACGAACACAACCCAATATGACTTTGGATGTGTCACAGTACACTGTGAATTTATCTGTCTCAGTTGGCAAGGCTAACACCGGAGTAGTTGTGAGACATAACTTCAAAGTCTAAAAACTCCTTTCACAATCATCTGTCCACTGGAACTTCTCCTGCTTCTTGGTCAATCTGGTCAATGGAGTGGCTATCTTTGAAAAATCTTTCACAAATTGTTTGTAATATCCAGCCATACAAAGAAAACTACGTATCTCTATAATATTAGTAGGTCGGGGCCAATTAGCAACAACTTTAACTTTCTGCGGATCTACCTTAATACAATCTTTGCAAAACTACATACTTCAGTTAATCAAAATTGAAATATGACAGAACAATATCGCAGAATATACAGAAAATATGACGGATACTGCAAAAGATGAAACATGAATTCCTAAGCTCCATAGTTTACTTACGTCCTATTAACATTGTATCTAGTTACTATTCATATAAACCTATGCTCTGATACCACCTCTATCACGTCCCAAAATTAGAACATGATGATCCTAGGATGCAAGAACTACCAGAGGCGACCAACACCCTTATAACCCAATAACATATCCAATTATCATCTTATAATTACCGAATTAATATTACTATTCTATTTTCTATCATTCTGCAATTTGTAATATGAACCCTATAATCATTTACCACACATGCCATAATCATATTTAATCTCTATATAATATTTTACATTTATATATACAATTTATCTATATCCATATACAATCCTATGGAGCTACAAAAATATAATATATAACACAGAGTTAAAATAATTACATTGCCAAAATAAACTGCAGGATTCCACGGAGAAAGAAATTCTGGAATCTGCCTTTTATTTCTGACCTGAAAAATGTTAAATAACTACATAATGAGTATAAAAATACTTAGTGAATCTGATATACATCATATCGTTTATAAAAGGGTTGGGTAAGCAATAAAATAACAGATAACAATTATTGGTTAACAGGATTGCACACCAATTACAGAATAAAGGAAAATAAGAATTAACAATGGTTTGTGATCAATAATCAGGTTAACAATATAAATTTCATATGGATAAGATAGATAATGAGCCTTAACATATATAATCACATATAATTCACATGTAATATAAATAAGGTAGGCCAAGCCTTATGGCTAGGATATTAACCCTTCCCAGCTAGGGTTCATGATATACATTGTGCACAATGCCGACGGTATTTACCCACTACCCCGTTGGTAAGGTAGCTGTGAACACTAATATGGCAATAGTCCTAGAGGAGGGGTGAATGGGAGTTTTAAAAATGTTGAAAAGAATACACAACTAATATGCAATAGGTAAATTAATTTTAAACAGCAAGTAATAATAAAGGAGAAAGGTTAAGGAATCTTAGTCAATTTATAGTGGTTCGAAGCTAAATTCCTTCTTTTATGTCCACTTCTCTGAATATCAACCCAATATTGAGGTTCCACTAGAACTGGGTAAGCCACCCAAATCAAATATAATAGATTTCAGGGATTTCACCCTTTACTCACTGAGCTACCACTCAGATTTTTCACTCTCAATAACAGAGATAGAGATTTATAAGTATCTCTAAACTTATACAAGGCTATTCAAATGATATACAATAAAGTACAAATAGCTAAGACTAGAAAAAACTAGTAAGAACTCTAAGAATAAAAAAATAAAACTCAAAGTTCAGAAATTTGAAAAACAGAGTATGAACTACAACAATTAATTTCTTTTAAGATATGTGCTTCTACTATTGTTTGAACTTCATATCTTTATGTATTTATAGTCTTCAATGAATGGTGATTAAATGTGACCATTCTAGTTGTATTAAATGCAAGATTTTTCTCCAAATCTTTTTTCCAATGACTATATTTAAAAATAGATTAGACGTGACATTGACAGATAACCACCGATTCACAGTCGTGAAAAGTACTCACAGTCGTGAAGATGATTTTTCATGGGCTTGAACTAAATTTCATGGCCTTGAAATCTTTTGCACCATTTTTAAATTTTCAAACCATTCTTGGGTGTGAAAAATAATCACTGGCGTGATAGTCATTCACGGGCTTGAAAAATCTTTATGTGTCTCTGAGTCAAAATCCATTCTTAAATCAATCATGGGCGTGATGATAAATAACGGTAGTGAAACTCATTCACGGCCTTGAAGAAATGTATACGGGCTTGAAGATCCTTTCTAAGTAAATGTCATAATTTGATTTGATTCTGTTCACGGGCGTTAAGCCTATTAACGGGCGTGAATCCCTATTTTTAAACAAACACTTAAATGCAAGTTAAAAAATCATTTGTAACTCAAATATATTATGCAATTAACACTTTATTTTGGTTTAAATTATATCATCAAAATCATTATAGAGTCAACAATCTCCCCCTTTTTAATGATGACAAAATAATGAGCAAAAATAGTAAAAAATAAATACTCCCCCAAGTTTATACTTCTCATTAATTGAATAAACATGTTCAACATTCAATATATAGATTATCTCCCCCTTTTTTGTTAATAATAAAAAAGGTTTCCTTCACTTGAACATACTAATATCTCAAAAAGAATAAACTAAAAATTTCATAACAAACTAATATTTCCTTAAACATCAAACATGAAATGTGCCAATCATATGAACATAATCATGATAAAATATGATAACATAAACAAAGTTCATCAAATAGGACTATGAAGAAGGGGGAATGGAAGTGTCATTGGGTAGGTTACTTCCAAGAGATAATGCATTACGAAGACTATCCAATGATTGTTTCAGCTCTTTTTGATTTACTTCAAGTCAATCCAGTCGAGAAGTAACTTTATACTCCAAAGAGTCAAACCTAGTGTTGAGCCTAGCCAAATGCTCAAACACTTGGTTCTGAAAAGACTTTGCTGAAGTAGATGGTTGAGAGTTAGATTGAGGTTCTGCAGAAGGAAGATTGAGAGAACGTTTCCGAGATGGTTCATCAAACATTGCAGCTAGCTCTTCATCAGACTCATCATTCTCCTGATCATCTCTATCAGCAGTGGTTAAAGCCCATCCATCACCAACCTTTTTTGCAATTCCCATATCATGAAAGTTTGATATATCTAGATAATCCTTGGGAGTGAGAGGAACTTTGAATTCTGGATTATAAGCAATACCAAAATGAATGGCAATCCTAGTCACATACATACCAAGAAGTAGTTTTCCTTTAACTTTTAAGCTCAACCACCTGGCAACATTCACATCGATTCCTTGTCGCAAACAGTCCAAAACAAACAATTCCTTGCGACTTACAGCTCCATTGTTGTCTCCTTTAGTAAAAAATAAGTAGGTGAGAAACTAATGTATAATTCGAAGAGCAGGGTCATGAATTTTGGAAGCTTTTGTTGTCTGAACATCAAACTGAGCAATACCAATTAGTGTTTCCCAAACCGAGAAAGGATCCTAATTGTCTGAAGTTTTGCATATCCCACTAGATTTAAGCTTAAACAAACCACCGAGAGCATCAGAGGTGAGAGAGCGGTTGGTTTTGCCTAGCCTAAATGTCATATCACCAGTGGGACTGTCACGACCTATAAAACGGGTGTGACAATCCTAGGATGTGGGTACAGTCAAAGATGACCAACACCCATAGAACCCTTGTAATATCAGAATACTATCCTGCAATAATCATATTCAACATTCACCTATATTTACAATCTCAAATCATAACATTATATTATCCATATTGTCCCATTTTCAAATCCAGCTTAATCAAAATAAATATCTATATTAATAGTCCAAAATAACATTTTATCATTTTTCCATTACTATAAATATCTACAAACCATATATTGATATAGACCATGGAACATACTAGAATAAAATCAAAATACATAAGTATCAGATATTTACATAACAAAAAATAAACAACAGTACCTCGGAAAAGAGACATGGAACCACACTACTGCTCAGGACCTGAAAATGTTAAATTACAAATTGGATGAGTATAAAATACTTAGTGAACTCACTATATACCAAATTACATGCATAAATGTGATAGGTTTAAGGAATACAAAATTTAATAATCAAGGATCAAGGTTATGCACATCAATGCTCACAATGAATTATTTCAGGTGAATAGAAAGAAAATAGTACAAATAAGATAGCAATCAATATAACTGGGTACCATCAAGAATCAAATGTAGGTCCGTGTGTGCAAAAGACAGATATAAGGGGTCTGTAATTATAGTCGAGATCCACTGTATGCATAAGATAGGCCAGACCTTATGGCTGAGACAAGTCCCTTCCCAGCTAGGGTCCTAGACAATTAGCCCTGTATAGCAGGCCACTGTGCACAGAGTTGATGGCTTTCCCTTTACTACCCCATCAATATAGTAGTTCTATCAAATTCATATACATAAGGTAACAAATATAGTAGAGATCATCAATGTATCCATTTCAATGATTCGAGTATCAATAAATTTACAGTATAAATTAATATCAGTATGTAATTAATAGTTATAACAAATTAACTGTTTATCGGTATGATAGCTATAATAGGTTTAACAATGAACTTATTAATCAAGAATGAAACAAGATACAAATAATTGTAATAACTACCATTGTCACTAGTGCCATTGGCTAGCCAATGTCGCTGGCAACAATGGCATTCCAAGGTAAGCAAGCCATATAAATATGCAAATTCTATTGGGACTTTTATCGAGCATTTAGTGTGCATAAGTTTTGTTGCATTTTGGTAGCATTTGGGTGCAATATTACCAAGGTCCAAGTTAACAATAGCAAGCTCACAATATCAACAATCAAGTAGGGTTATCAATTCCAACAATTAATAACATCAAATAAATCAAAATGGCTTGGAAAAGGATAGGAAAATCAAAGCAAAAATTAGGGCAAAACTTTAAATGGCCATTCGGCCAAACTTCAATTCACAAGGAAAATTTCCAAAACACATTCCAATGGTTTAGGCATGTAAATTGGCATATAGGAAGCTTACCTAATGCTCCAAATTTGCAAAAGTTTCACCAAAAACTCAAATCCACTATAATAGGCAAAAAGCACAATCTTTCTCTAAATAATTTTCTACAAAAAACTAATCACATATTTAGCATCTAATGGATGCAATTAATTATATTCTAACTAAAATTAACATTAACTAATACTAATTCAAAATATGGAAATTGACATAAACTAATTAGGATTTCAAAAGGGAACTTTTTACTAATTAGCTTAAATGATGCAATCTACTTCACTGACTATCTTAACTAACATCTAATTCAACTAATTAAACCATAAATTAAAAGAAAATGACAACTTACTACTTTGATGAATAGTGACTGAAATTTCCTTCCAAAGAACACAAAAACTCCCTTGTTTTTTGGTTAGATTTTGATGGAAAAAGGCTACTTAGGTTGGATTTATAAATTTTCTATGGTTTTTCTTTGCAAAAAGAAGCAAAAATGGATGGGCAAAGCTCTAGTAGAATTCGGCCATGGAGGGAGGGAGAGAAGGAAAGGAGAAGATGAAGAAGAAGAAAGCTAATTGGATTTTTATTTAGTGTATTTTTGTGTATTTGCAAAGAAGGGCTTAGTATTTTAGATATTTAGGTTTTTACTCGATTTCTTTCCGTAATTTATTCTGATTATTTTGTTAAGATTCAAGTCTTAATGTGGGAAGTAAATGGCTTATATTAAGCTGCTCTATTTATTAAAAATAGTTTTGGGTCAATTATAGATCCCAGACATTGGATTTCTAAAATTGTCCCCAAAGTTGCCATTAATTACGATTTTGCCACTCTTTAAAATTTCAGTGTTCCCAAAAGTTTTTCAGTTCTTTCTTTTCACCATAATTTCATATAAAATTGATCAACTTAATTCTTCTAGGTCTGGATAAAAAATTCTTAAATTAGTCGTATTGCTATTTCCCCGGGCGGTGTAATTAACACCGGTATTTTTCGGAATAGTGTCACAAAAGTTACCCGGTTGGGGCTAAAAAATTCTCAGGTATTACATTTTACTCCCTACAAATAAATTCATCCTCGAATTTAAAAAAAAATACCACTTACCTTTCACTGGAACAACTGAGGGTATCTAGAGCGCATCACTTCCTCGCTCTCCCACGTGCAATCCTCCATAGACTGATTTTTCCATAGTACTTTTACTATAAGGATCGTCTTATTTCGCAATTTTCGGACCTGTCTGTCAACAATCTTCACTGGTGCCTCCTCAAATAATAAGTCTGGCTCTATCTCCACTTCCTGTAATTCCAATATATGCGATGGGTTCACTATATACTTACGGAGCATCGATACATGGAAAACAAGATGAACATGGCTCAAACTAGGTGGTAGAGCCAAACAATAAGTCACATTCCCAACTCTTTCCAGTATCTTGATAAGTCACATGCCGTCTTCATTATCTCTTTAATAATTGGCACTTTCTCTATAGTCTCTTTAATCAAGTCCGGACCCTCTAAATGTTTCTCCCAAGCTCAACGCAATATAATGGAGATCTACATTTCCTACCGTATAAAGTTTCATATAAAGCCATACCAATGGAAGAATGGTAACTATTATTGTATGAAAACTCAATCAAAGGAAGGTACTGATCCCAGTTACCTTTAAAATCCAATACACACAACCTCAACATATTTTTTAATATCTGAATAGTACGCTCCGACTGGCCATCTGTCTGCGGATGGAAAGCCGTACTGAATCTTAACTTAGTACCCAGTGCCTCTTAAAACTTCTGCCAGAATCTAAAAATAAACTGTGTCCCTTCATCAAAGATAATCATCAAAGGAACACAATGGAGCCGAACTATTTTATCCACATAAAAGATGAGCATACTGTGATGTTGTATAGCTGGTCTTTACTTTCAAAAAGTGAGCAGACTTGGTTAATCTGTCCACAATCACCCATATAGAATCATACTCTCGGGTAGTCCTCGGTAGACCAATTATAAAGTCCATAGTAACCTGCTCCTATTTCCATTTTGGCAATTCAATCTCTTGTAACAGCCCTGATGGCTTTTGATGCTCAAATTTAACCTACTAACAAGCTAGGCAGGTTGACACAAATCTAGCCACATCTCACTTCATACTAAGCCACCAATACAATTGTTTCAAGTTGTGATACATCTTTGTAACACCAGGATGGACACTATAATGAGAATAATGTGCTTCCTTCATTACCTATTCTCGTAATCCATCTACATTTGGCACACATAACCGTTGGTCACACCTCAATATACCATCACTCACTGTAAAATCTATAGCCTTTCCATTCAAAATATCTTCTTTCAGCTTCACAAAGTAAGGATCCGTTGTAATCTCATCTATTAATAGTGGTTTAACTCAGAATTGGGTTATTAGTTCTTGGTTATGATTCTGGGATCCCAACTCTAACTGAACTCCTATAGCAATTAGTTTTTACATTTCCCTGATCAATGGTCTTTTAATACCTGAAATGTGAGTCAGGCTATCCATAGACTTCCAACTCAAAGCATCTGCTACTACATTTGCCTTACCCCAATGATACAATATTTCACAATCATAGTCCTTAAGCAACTCCATCCATCTATGTTGCCTAAGGTTCAGATCTTTCTATTGCAAAATATACTGCAGACTTTTGTGATCAGTGTAGATTTCACATTTAAACCCATACAGATAATGTCTCCAGAACTTTAATGCAAACACTACTGCTGCCATCTCCAGGTCATGTGTGGGATAATTCATCTCATGCTTCTTCAACTATCTCGAAGCATAAGCAATCACCCTTTTGTTATGCATCAATACATATCCCAAACCGATTCTACATGCATCACAGTACACAGTAAATCTATCTTCTTCTATTGGTAATGCTAATACTAAAGCAGTGGTAAGACACGATTTCAGAGTCTGAAAACTCTTCTCACATTCATCAGTCCACAGAAATCTCTCCTGTTTTCAGGTCAATTTTGTCAACAGTACAACTATCTTTGAGAAATCCTTAACAAACCGCCTATAGTAATCCGCCATACCAAAAAAGCTGCGAATCTCTGTAACATTAGTTAGTCGAGGACAATTAGCTACTGCCTCTACCTTCTGAGGGTCAACTTTAATTCCACCCTTACTAATGACATGTCCCATAAAGCACACTTCTGTGAGCTAGAACTGATACTTTGATAACTTGGCATGCAGTTGATGCTCTCTCAATGTTTGTAATACTATCCTCAGATGCTCCTCATGCTCCTCCTCACCCTTCAAATAAATCAAAATATCATCGATAAATACGATGACAAATCTATCCAAGAAAGGTTTGAAGACTCGATTCATAAGATCCATAAAAGTTGCTGGAGCATTAGTTAACTCGAACGGTAACACTAAGAACTCATAATGCTCGTACTGAGTCCTAAAAGCTGTCTTGGGTATATCCTCTTTCTTAATCCTCAATTGATGATACCCAAACCTTAAGTCAATCTTAGAAAAATGACTGGCTCCTACAGCTGATCAAACAGGTCATCAATCCGTGGCAATGAATACTTATTCTTCACTGTTACCTTATTCAACTACCTATAATCAATGCATATTCGTAAGGAACCATCCTTATTTTTCACAAATAAAACCGAAGCACCCTAGGGTGAACTACTCAGCCTGTTAAAAACCTTATCCAATAGCTCTTGTAATTGCACCTTCAACTCCTTTAGTTCTGTAGGTGACATCTGATATGGAGGAATAGATATCGGATCAGTGCCTGGATAAACTTCTATCTCAAACTCAATTTTCCACTCTGGGGGTAACCCTGGTAAATCATCAAGGAATACATCTGGAAATTCTCGGACCATTGGGATATGTTCAATCCTTGCTAGAGCCTTCTGAATATCAATAACATAAGCCAGGTAAGCAGGATTTCTCTTCCGTAACAATCTCCTAGCTCCAATGGTTGAGATCAGTTCAGTCTGATACCAGTTCTACTACTATCACCCTAGTACACAAACTCTTCCTCCCCTCTGGTTGAAATCGAATCTGCTTTTCATAACAGTCTATCATGGCCTAATAAATTGTAAGTCAGTCCATACCCAGTTTCACATCTAACTCCAATACTGGCAACTCTATCAGATTAGCACGCAGTGTTATACCCTCAATTTCTACAATACAATTTGGATAGAAGTATCTAACTTTTATACTCTCTCCCTAGAAGTCGAGATCTCTAGTGGAACCCTCAGTAACTACCTCTCTTTATACAAGTTCAGTGCAAACACCAGTGACACAAAACAATGCGTAGCACCAAAATGTAATAAAATCTGAGCAGGTTCATTTTGAAATGGAAATATACCTTTGACCGTGTTATCTACCTTTTCAGACTCTTATGGGGTAATATTGAAGACTCGGCCCTGACCTTTACCAGTTGGTGCCTGACTACCACTAGGACTCTATCCTCTACCTTTGTATTTGCCAGTTGTCTCTCAGTTCCTACTCTGATTCATCTGAACTATGGGCTGTGATACTACTATTGCTACTTGCTGATATGTCCGCCCATGACACTCTGTGGCAAAATGACCCTACTGGACACACTTAAGACAAGCTCATGTCTAACTCTAACATACTCCTTTACGTCGTTTACCACAATGCTCATAAGTAGGCACAGTGAATGCCTGAGATACAGGTCTAGAAGAGCCCTAGGAATAACCAGATGCAGTTTATCTAGTGGAGCCTCTACTCTGGCCCCTCCTCCTCTGACTATCTATTTACAGCCTTTGATCCCCTCTGTTGCCAGTATTTATTTGTCTGAATGGTGCACTAGTCTCTCCCTTCTTGGACTGTCCACCTGAACCACCCTTATTTCTCTGTTCTCGTTTAACCCTCTCATATTTATACTTATACTCCATCTATATAGCCTTATCGATAATGGTGGTCAATAAAGTAAATTCTGTCGACAATAGTACATTATGAAGCGAAGAATGTAAACCCCTCTTAAACCTGAAAATCAGATCAGCCTCCGTTGGTGCTATTCTGGTGGCATACTAGCTCAACCTGATAAACTCATCGGCATATTTCTCAACTAATCTATTCCCCTGTTCCAATTGTTCAAACTATATTAGATTCCGAGATCTAATTCCCTCAGTCAAGAACTCTTTTATTAGGGCTTCTCTAAACTCGACCCAAATAGGTGGTCTATCTAAGTATAACTAGTCTTCAATGTGTCAAGCAAACCAGGTCTATGACTTCCCTCTTAATAACAAACCCACCAGTTCAACAGCTCTGGCATTTGAGCATGATAATCTCCTAACCACTTTTTCAATTTGCTCTAGGAAATCTATAACATCATCTCCTCTTTCACCCTTAAAATCAAGCAGGTTTAACTTCAAGAAATTGAACATGCTAACTCTGCCTTCATCTATATTGCGACGACCTGCCTGCACTACTGGTTCTCTAGGAACTACTACTAGTGCTACTGGAGCAGGAGCAACTAGTGGTATTGTTGGTACCACAGGTGGTGACTCAACCTGTGGTGCTGGTGGAGGCATTGCCTATCATTCCCACCTCAATTCTTGAATTTCCCTACGCATTTCCAATAAACTTTGCATCATTTCTGCCCTCCAAGGATCTGGGAGGTTCCTTTGTCTCCTTCCTTATTAGGGACTCATTTGAGGCCACCTCAGCCTCTCTCATTAATTCCCTATATCTATCAGGTTCTGACTCTGGGGTTCTATCTCGTCTGTATTCTGACATCTTGATATCTATACAAAAATAATGGTTTAGTATCACAAAATATACAGAAAATTAACATATATATAATAGACGTGACAAGACATCTTATTGCTCCATGGTTTACCCTATGTCTATAAACACTTTATCTAGTTACTATTCACATTAGCCTATGCTCTGATACCACCTCTGTCATGATCTAAAAAATGGGTGTGACGATCCTAGGATGTGGGTACAGTAAAAAATGACCAACACCCATAGATCCCCTGTAATATCAAAATACTATCCTGCAATAATCATATTCAACATTCACCTATATTTACAATCTCAAACCATAACATTATATCATCCATATTGTCCCCTTTTCAAATCCAACTTAATCAAAATAAATATCTATATTAATAGTCCAAAATAGCATTTTATCATTTTTCCATTACTATAAATATCTACAGGCCATATATTGATACAAACCATGGAGCATACTAGAATAAAATCAAAATACATAAGTATCAGATATTTATATAACAAAAAATAAACAATAGTTCCTCGGAGAAGAGACTGGAACCGCACTACTACTCAGGACTTGAAAATGTTAAATCACAAATTGGGTGAGTATAAAATACTCAGTGAACTTACTATATACCAAATTACATGCAAAAAGGTGATAGGTTTAAGGAATTCAAAATTTAATAATCAAGGATTAAGGTTATGCACATCAATGCTCACAAGGAATTATTTCAGGTGAATAGAAAGAAAATAGTACCAATAAGATAGCAATCAGTATAACTGGGTTCCATCAAGAATCAAATGTAGGTTTGTGTGTAAAAGACAGATATAAAGGGTTTGTAACTGTAGTCGAGATCCACTGTGTATATAAGGTGGGCTAGACCTTATGGCTAAGACAAGTTCCTTCCAAGCTAGGGTCCTGGACAATTAGCTATGTCCAATAGGCCACTGTGCACAGAGCTGATGGTTTTCCCCTACTACCCCATCAGTATAGTAGTTCTATCAAATTCACATACATAAGATAACAAATATAGTAGAGATCATCAATGTATCCATTTCCATGATTCGAGTATCAATAAATTTACAGTATAAATCAATATCAGTCTGTAATCAATAGTTATAACAAATTAATTGTTTATCGGTATGATAGCTATAATAGGTCTAACAATGAACTCATAAATCAAGAATGGAATAAGATACAAAGAAGTTTAACAACTACCATTGTCACCAATGCCATTGGCTAGCCAATGTTGCTAGTGACAATTGCATGCCAAGGTAAGCAAGCCATATAAATATGCAAATTATATTGGGACTTTTATCGAGTATTTAGTGTGCATAAGTTTGGTTGCATTTTGGTAGCATTTGGGTGCAATATTACCAAGGTCCAAGTTAACAACAGCAAACTCACAATATCAACAATCAAGTAGTGTTATCAATTCCAACAATTAATAACATCAAATAAATCAAAATGGCTTGGAAAATGATAGGAAAATCAATTCAAAAATTAGGGCAAAACTTCAAAAGGCCATTCTGCCAAACATCAATTTACAAGGTAAATTTTCAAAACTCATTCCAATGGTTTAGGCATGTAAATTGGCATATAGGAAGCTCACCTAATGCTCCAAATTCGTAAAAGTTCCACCAAAACTCTAATCCACTATAATAGGCAAAAAGCACAATCTTCCTCCAAACAATTTTCTACAATAAAATAATCACATATTTAGTATTTAATAGATACAATTAACTATATTCTAACTAAAATTAATATTAACTAACACTAACTCAAAATATAGAAATTGACATAAACTAATTAGGGTTTCAAAAAGGAAATTTTTTACTGATTAGCTTAAATGATGCAATCTACTTCACTAACTATCTTAACTAACATCTAATTCAACTAATTAAACCATAAATTAAAAAAAAAAACAACTTACTACTTTAATGAATAATGACTGAAATTTTCCTTCCAAAGAACATAAAAACTCCATTGGCTCCTTGGTTGGATTTTGATAGAAAAAGGCTAATTAGGTTGGACTTATAAATTTTCTATGGTTTTTCTTTGCAAAAAGAAGCAAAAATGGATGGGCAAAGCTCTAGTAGAATTCGTCCATGGAGGGAGGGAGAGAAGGAAAGGAGAAGACGAAGCAGAAGAAAGCTATTTGGATTTTTATTTAGTGTATTTTTGTGTATTTGCAAAGAAGGGCTTAGTATTTTAGGTATTTAGGTTTTTACCCGATTTCTTTCCGTAATTTATTCTAATTATTTTGTTAAGATTCAAGTTTGATGTGAGAATTAAATAGGCTTATATTAAGCTACTATATTTATTAAAAATGGTTCTAGATCAATTCTGGATCCCATACAGTGAATTTTTAAAATTACCCACAAAGTTACCATTAATTATAATTTTACCACTCTTTAAAGTTTTAGTGCTCCCAAAGGTTTTTCAGTTCTTTCTTTTCACCATAATTTCATATTAAATTGATTAACTTAATCCTCTAGGTCTGGATCAAAATTTCTTAAATTAGCCGGATTGATATTTTCCTGGAAGGTGTAATTAACACCGGTATTTCCAGAACAGTGTCATAAAAGTGACTCAGTTGGGACTCAAAAATTCCCTGGTGTTATAAGGACTCACAAGTAGGGTTGTGAATCATAGACTAGCTCTAAATGTAAGTCAGATGAGTAATATGCAAAGTCTCTATCACCGAATAAATCTACGCAATACTTAGTGACAAAGTCCCTCAATCCAGGCATTCTCAAATCAGTAAAATTTATGCTTCAACCGCTTACCGGATGACCTCACTATCTAAGAACTGAGAATCTGTCATTGTGATGCTGAGAGGTAAACAAGAGACCAAAGGAAAGTTTTATCGATTCTTCCCGCACTTGAGACGCTTCACCCAAATTCGGACCCTTTCCTCTTCCTTTAATTCCCATGTTCTTGGTTTTAACCATTTTTTAGGATTTTAAAGAGAAGGATGAAGGTTTATAGGAAAATAATTTAAAAGGAGGAGAAAAATGAGAGAGAAAAACTTTAACAAGAATTTCAAAATCTGAAATTTGAGAGAAAATGGAAGAGAGAGAGAGAAATTTTAAAATTGAAATGACATCTTTTTAAATACCTGAGTCTTCATGGGTGTGAAGACCATTCACAGCCATGAAAGACAAGCCCAAATTTTAAAAAAAGAAATAAAATGATTTTTCACGAGTGTTAAAAAATTTTAATGGGCGTAAAAAATTTTAATGGGCGTTGAATGGATTAAAGGGCTTGAAAAGCAGGATTGAAGTAATTTTTGAAAAAATTAAGGCAATTTTTCAACTTTGATTTTTGCTCCATATGCACATGCTTATAATTCACACATTTGACATTAAATTTATGTAAACTGAAGTTAAAGTGATGAGAATTTATAAAATTCTCTTACTTAGATATCAATTTGTCATATAAACACATAAATTTTCATAAATGCTTATAAATCATGCAAAATCATCACAAATCATTATAATTAATTGTATCTAATTGAGAGCTAGTCAAAAGTCATACCTAAGAGGTATTAATCATTCCTAATTCCCTTCTCATAAAATAAAATGTTTCTTTGTCCAAGGGTTTTGTAAAGATATCGTTAAGTTGTTTCATACTATCCACATATTCAAAATTAATATGCCCTTTGCTTACATGATCCCTAAGAAAATGATGCCTTATATCTATATACTTAGTGTGTGAATGATGAATTGGATTTTTATAAAGATTTATGGAACTTATGTTATCACATTTTATGGGAATGCAATTAAATAAATGTCCAAAATCTTCTAGTTGAGTTCTCATTCATAGAATTTGAGTGTAACAACTTGCAACTGCTACATACTTTGCTTCTGTGGTTGATAGTGCAACTGAATTTTGCTTTTTAGAAAACCATGATACTAGCATATTTCCTAAAAATTGACAAGTGCTACTTCAACTTTTTCTATTTATTCTACATCCACTATAATCCTCATCAAAGTAACCATATAAATCAAATGAAGACCCTTTTGGATTCCATAAACCTAAATTTGGTGTATCCATAAGGTATTTCATTATTCTTTTTACTCCGGCGAATGTGACTCTTTAGGATTAGATTGAAAATGTGCACACATACAAACACTAAATAAAATGTTGGGTCTAGATACGGTAAAATGAAGTAATGATCCAATCATACTTCTATATAGTTTAGAAATAACACTTTTACCTTTATCATCAATCTTCATTTTTATTGAGGTGCTCATAGGAGTAGGTTGAGGTTTGGTATTGTCCATGCCAAATCTTTTTAGTAGCTCCTTGGTGTACTTGGATTGATTGATCAATATTCCATGCTCTATTTGCTTGATTTGTAAACCCAAGAATAAGTTGAGTTCTCCCATCATGCTCATTTCGAATTCACCTTACATAGACTTAGAAAATTCTTGTAAAGCTTTTCATTAGTAGCACCAAAAATGATATCATCAACATATATTTGAACAATTAAAATGTCTTGCTTCTCATGCTTAATAAAGAGGGTTGTATCAACTTTTCCCTCAGAAAAATATTTTCAAGGAGAAAATTGCTCAACCTCTCATACCAAGCTCTTGGAGCTTATTTTAAATCATATAATGCTTTAGATAATTTAAAAACATGGTTTGAAAATTTTTCATGCTCAAAACTAGGAAGTTGTTCAACATACACTTCCTCTTGAATAAAACCATTTAAAAATGTACTTTTAACATCCATTTGAAATAATTTAAAATTTTTATAGCATGCATAACCAAGTAGCATTCTAATTGCTTCTAATTTAGCTACAAGAGCATAAGTTTCATTGAAATCAATACCTTCCTCTTGAGAGTATCCTTGAGTAACTAGCCTTAACTTATTTCTTACCACTATTCTTGATTCATCTAATTTATTGCGAAATACCCATTTTGTACCAATCACCATATGGTCTTGAGGTCTAGGGACTAATGTCCAAACCTTGCTTCTTTCGAATTGATTTAGTTCTTCTTGTATGGACATTATACATTGATCATCTTTAAGTGCATCCTTGATGTTCTTTGGCTCAACTTGTGAGAGGAATACAACATACTCACAAGTGTCGTGGACTTTTGACCTTGTCCTCAATCCTTGAAGTGGATCACCAATAATTTTTGTGTCCTTAACCTCATTTCTCACTCTTGGATGATGTGGTTCTTTGAGTTGATGTGTAGACTCAATTAAGTCAATTTCTTCATTATTTTTGGAGTCCTTGCCAAAATTCATGCTATGCTCATCATGTTTCTCTAAGGATAAGTCTTCCATCATCTCTTCTATGCTTTTGTCTTCATTATTCCTGTCAACATCCTTAGAAGGAAACTCATCAAACATAACATGTATGGATTCTTCAACTAGAAGAGTTCTTTTGTCGAAGACACAATAGGCTTTGGAATGCATAGAATATCCAAGAAATATAGCTTCATATAATTTGGCATCAAATTTTTTTAAGTTATCCTCTCAGAACAAAACATTTACACCCAAATGTTTGAAAATATGCAACATTAGGCTTTCTTCCTTTCCACGACTCATATGAGATCTTTTTAAGGATTAGTATAATAATTGCTCTATTTAAAATGTAGAAAAAAGTGCTAACATCATCAGCCCAAAAATATTTAGGCATGTTATTTTCACAAAGCATTATTCTTGTCATTTCAACTAAAGACCTATTCTTCCTTTCAATAACACCATTTTGTTGAGGAGTCCTATAAGCTGAAAAGTTATGAGATATACCATGCTCTTTAAAATAGTTTTCAAAATCTAAATTTTCAAACTCTTTTCCATGATCACTCCTTATACTAGAAATTGCATATCCTTTTTGAGTTTGTAAAGATTTTAAAAGAGGAATTAAAGCATGAAATGCATCATGTTTATGAGCAAGAAAAAGCACCCAAGTGAATCTAGAATAGTCATCAACATAAACAAGACAATAATGCTTTCCACCAAGGCTTGTGGTTCTCATTGGACCAAAAAGATAAATATGTAAAAGTTGTAAAGGTCTAAAAGTTGAAACAACATTTTTTGGTTTAAAAGAACTTCTAGAGTGTTTGCCTTTAGCACATGCATCACAAAAACTTTTCTTTTTGAAAATTAATTTTGGCAAACCTTTGACTAAATCTCTTTTAGAAAGTTTTGAAATTTCATCCATACTAGCATGTCCAAGTCTTCTATGCTATAAGGATGTGTGTCCTCATCTTTAGATACAAATTAAGAAATATTTACTTGAGATGCATTATTTAGGTCTACATAGTATATATTGCCTTAGCGATAACCTATGAAAGCTATCTTATTTGTTTTGATGTCTACTACTTCATATGCAAGAGATTCAAAAATAACTTTTTATCCTCTATCACATAATTGACTAACACTAAGAAGATTATATTTCAAATTATCAACAAATAAAACTTTGGATAGAGATACATCACTATTGTCGATAGAGCCTGTGAGGCCTCGCCCGAGCGCCGCCGTCTGGGCCCACCCCCTCTTCGAGAGGAAAAGGGAGGCGTTGTGGGCATCGGAGTGCTTATATAGGGGCAATTTCTTACGGAGGAGACGAGCTTAGCGCCTTTTATTTGAAAATGATTTTAATGTTTTGAAGTCACCACCTTAAGTTATTTTTATTGGGAAAATTTAAGGTAAAAACCCATTTTGACTCCAATTTTATCCCAAAGGAAAAAGTGCACTAGTCCTCGAAAACCAAAGAGGATTCGGGGACTAGGTTTTCGGTTGAACTTGGCTTTCAATTTTAACTTTGATTTAAAATGATTTTCATGAACAATTAAAGAATGACATATAAGATGCATGAGCAAGTAATTAAATGGATAAACAATATAATCAAGTAAAGCAATTAAAAGAAAGCGATAAAAGTGAATTATTACATCTCAAAAACCTCAAAAATAGGGGATATCAACTCTAGCCCTTATGGGTTCTAGGTTGATCACACATTCCC
>CANXYC010298289.1:0-29395 GCA_948193065.1 Aleurites moluccanus | reverse complement strand
AACACAATCAAATTTCATATCAAACTAATCAACACTCAGACAGTGGTGACTCTCCAAAAGTCACCCAGACTCCTGCATTAAACCCAACCGAACAACCCTGATACAAAACACTCTCCACTGAGGTATACTTATCCAAAAATTCTGAAATTTTATAGAAATCATCTCAACACACATAGAAACATTTTTCATATTTACAACTTCAACAAATTCTGCCTCAGTCATTCCCATAAATTCCAAACACATACTGCATTGCTGCAGGAATTCTCATCCAGACCAGCCTTGCTCAAATAGACACAACTTATCACATACCCAGAATCTTATCAAACCATTTTACAGAATTATAGCTAAAACATAAATTAACAACTTTCATATTTTACATTTTACTCAATTATGTCTTTAAGAGCAAGTAATGGCCAACACTGAATTCTGCTGCAGTTCTAAGCAAAATTTCTGAAATTTTTCAAACTTCTCATTTAAAATTTAAAATCCTCCAAACAAATAAAATTAACAAATTACACTTCAAAAATAGTGGATATTACAGATTATCTCCTGTGATCACTTCGATGTACTTACTACTCCTAGTAAGCATCCACATGCTATACTCAAACATCCCAATGTCAGCATCTTTATGAAATCAAATGATTTGATCAAATCAAATAGTATACGCATGTACTAGTCTTTTCGAATCAATAATGTCCATTCTTATTGATTCTATGACGAGGGAAATTTAGGTTAAAACATAATTGCACATGATAAGCATCTCACTGTCATGATCTCATCATAAATGCCTTTATGCTATGTTTATACCATGGACTTTATTAAACAGTTAAACAATATTACTCTAAACAATAATAAGTACTGATTAATAAATAATGCTTTTTTATTAATATATTTCTAAAAACATCATTACAATGATTGTCTTTAGAGCACCTACACTAACACCTAATTCTCTCTTAATGAAATTTATCCTTTCTTCATTCAAGGTTTTGTAAAAATGTTCGCCGATTGATTATTTGACACTAAAAAATCTAAAGCAACATCATGATTTTGTACATGATTTCTAAGAAAATGATATCTAATGTTAATATGTTTACTCCTTAAATATTGAACAGAGTTTTTTGATAAATTTATGGCATTAGTATTATCACACTTAATGAGAATAGTTTTTAGAGGCACACCAAAGTCTTTTATTTATTGTTTCATCCACAAAACTTGTGCACAACAATAAGTGGCTGCCACATATTCGGCTTCTGCGGTGGATAAGGCCACTGAATTTTACTTTTTACATAACCAAAAAACAAGACAATTTCCTAGGAATTGGCAAGTACCGGAGGTACTTTTCCTATCCATGCAACTACCGGCAAAATCTACATCGAAATAGCCAACAAGATTGAAATCCATACCTCTACGATACCATAAACTAAGGTGTTGAGTGCCGATTAAATATTTTTGTTTTTTACTGCATGCAAATGTGACTCTTTTGGATAAGATTGAAATCTAGCATACAAACATACGACAAACATAATATCGAGTCTATTAGCTGTTAAATAAAACAAACTACCAATCATACCTCTATATTTCTTCTCCTCAATAGGTTTGCCAAGATCATCCTTGTCAAGCTTGATGGTGGAGCTAATTGGAGTTCTACTTGCCTTTGCTCCTTCCATCCCAAACCTTTTGAGAAGACCCTTTGTGTATTTAGATTTGTTGATGAAGATTCCTTCTTCTTCTTGCTTGATTTGAAGACCAAGGAAGTACTTCATTTCTCCCATCATGCTCATTTCAAATTCTTCTTGCATGCATTTAGAAAATTCCTTGCATAAAGACTTATTAGTAGTACTAAATATTATGTCATACATATAAATTTGCACAATTAACATATTTTTCTTGTCCTTTTTAATAAAAAGTGTTGTATCAACTCTACCTTTTGAAAAACCATTTTTAATTAAAAAAGAACTAAGCCTATCATACCAAGCTCTAGGAGCTTGTTTTAGACCATAAAGTGTTTTTTGAAGTTTAAAAATATGGTTTGGAAAATCAAAACTTTCAAAACGGGGGAGTTGTGTAACATACACTTCTTATTCAATATAATCATTTAAAAATACACTTTTAATATTCATTTGACACAACTTAAAATTCATATGACATACAAATACTAGAAGCATTCTAATAGCCTCAAGTCTAGCTACGGGTGCAAATGTCTCATCATAGTCTATACCTTCTTTTTTATTATACCCTTAAGCCACTAGCTTAGCCTTATTCCTAGTGATTACACCATCCTCATTTAGTTTGTTTCTAAAAACCCACGTAGTGCCAATAATAGGATGGTCTATAGGTCTAGGAACTAAGGTCCAAACCTTACTTCTTTCGAATTGGTTTAACTCTTCTTACATGGCATCTACCCAACTCTCATCATCTGAGGCTTCTTTGATGTTCTTAGGTTTTGTTTTAGAGATGAATGCAAGTTTATTTACTATCTCCTTAAATGAAGATCTAGTGGTGACTCCCTTAGATAGTTCTCCAATGATCAAATATTTGGGATGATCCTTTTAAATTTCCAATCTTTTGGAATTTCATTTACACCTTAGGGGTCTTAAGTTCAATAGGTTGATTCTCAAAACTTTTATTGATTACTTTGGATGAGTCAATATAAGTATCAATGTCAAGTGATGAATCATTCAAATGAGTATTTTCAAAAATATTAGTGACTTCATCCAAATCATATTTTTTTTGTTTCAAAAGGATTTGATTCATCAAATGTCACATGCATGGACCCTTCAATTACTAGTGTCCTTTTATTAAAGACTCTATATGCTTTACTGTTAGTAGAATATCCAAGAAACACGCCAATGTCAGTTTTGGAATCAAATTTTCGAAGGTTATCCTTAGTATTTAATATGAAGCATTTGCATCCAAATACTCTTAGATATGAGATCGTTGGTTTTCTACCATTTCAGATCTTATAAGGAGTTTTATTTAAAATGGGTCTTATAAAAAGTCTATTTGAAATATAACTTGCACAATTGATGGCTTCCACCTAAAAATACTTAAGCAATGAGTACTCATTTAGCATGGTTCTAGTCATATCAATCAATGTACGATTTTTCCTTCCCACTATCCCGTTTTGTTGAGGAGTTCAAGGAGTAGAGAAGTTGTGTGAAATATCATATTCATCACAAAATATTTTGAAATCCTTATTTACAAATTCTCTACCATGATCACTTCTAAAAGAGGTGATATAAAAACCTTTTTCATTTTAAACAAGTTTTGAAAAGGATTTAAATTCTTTAAAACTTTCATCTTTATGAGCTAGGAATAGAACCCAAGTAAATTTAGAGTAATCATCAACAATAACAAATGCATATTTTTTACCCCTAGACTTGAAGTCGAACAAGGTTCAAAAAGATCCATATGCAAAAGTTTAAGAGGCCTAGATGAAGAAACTTGGTCCTTGGCCTTAAAAGAACTTTTGACTTGTTTTCCCATTTGGCATGCATCACAAAGTTTATCCTTTTGAAATTTGATCTTTGGGAGTCCTATAACTAGGTCATGGTTCTTAAGGTCATCTATATGCTCTATACCAACATGCCCTAGCCTTCTATGCCATAGCCAAGAATCATTATGAAGAGAAATCATGCAATTTTCATCCTCATACATTCCATTAATATCAATTACATACACATTGTCAATTCTATAACCAACAAATAAGATTTTCTTATCCTTAAAGCATTTAACAAAACATTTCTCGGAGGTAAAGATGATCTTGTTTCCCATGTCACATAATTGACTAACACTAATTAGATTATGCTTAAGTCCATTAACAAGAAGTATATGATCAAGAGAGGGTTTATTTGACTTACCAACTTGGCCAAAGCTAATGAATTTACCTTTGCCATTCTCGCCAAAAGTTACCTTGCCTCCTGATTTTTCTTCAATGTTGGAGAGCAAACTAGTTTTTCCGGTCATGTGTCTTGAGCAACCACTATCCAAGTACCAAAAGTCTTCAATCTTGGTAGATTTCAAGCAACCTATATTTAAGATTATAACCATTCTTAGGTACCCAAATGCTTTTGGGTCATTTGGGGTTAGCATCATTTATGTATCCTAAATACACTTTTCTAATATGACATTTAAAATTTGTATGACCAATTTTTACACAATAATGATATTTTATTTTAGTTAAATGATGCGATCTTGAATGATATTGAGTCTTATGTGCATGATTAGATATTTCACTAGGATGAACATGTTTAGGCTTATGCATGGCATTTTTATACACTTTAGGTGGTGGAATATATGGTTTATGTTCTGAATTAGATGCTTTAACAAATGTGATTTTGGAGGTAGAAGACATATCACTACTATTATAACTAAGTCCATACTTGATGGTTGGACATCTTTGAGACTCAAGAATATGATCAAGTTTTTCTTTTCCTTTTGAAAATTTTGACAAGCAATCATCAAGTGAAAGCAATTTATTTTTCAAAATTTTATTTTCCTTTGAAATAGAATCAACCTCTTGAGTCTTTAGAGTGATAGTTTTCTCCAAATCACATTTGCAAGAATTTAATTTAAATATCTCCTCTTTATAATTTTCACAAGAATCAACTAATTTGTTTAACAATTATTTCAAACTATCATATTTGTTTTGCAACTTATGATACTTTGAAAGTAAAGTCTTAATTATTTTCATAGCATAATCATCATAAAGAGTAAAGTCTGAATTACTTACCTTGCTAGAAGAAGTATCCTCATCAATTGCCATGAAGCATAGATTGGCAATCTCATCATTGGTTTCTTCATCATCATCTAAATTGCTAGAGTCATCCCAAGTTGCTGCCAAGGCCTTCTTATTGAAATTCTTTTTATTCTTCAACTTGGGACATTCGAACTTGATGTGCCCAACTCTATCGCATTCATAACATTTGATTTGATTGCTTCTTGGCTTCTCTTACCGATCATGTTTCTTATAAGGCTTCTTGTTCTTCTTTTTAAGAATAAGATTTCTTATTCTTTTTGTGAGAAGAGTCATTTCTTCATCCTCCTCCTCCTCTATGTCACTTCCATTTGATGTAGATTCTTTTTGAAGCAATAAGAGCAAGCCCTTTGTTTTTCTCTTCAATTTTTTCATCAGTTTTCTCTTGAGATAAGGTGATCTAATGAGTTAGAAGCTTACCCAATAGAGTATCGGTCGGAAGAGTGCTCAAGTCATTTGCTTCTTCGATTGAAGCTACTCTTGCCTCCCAAGCCTTATTCTTAATATCTTGCAATTTATGTCCTCTATAGAGTAAGACTTTCCTAACTTTCTCATTCCATTAACGATAACCATAAGACAGTTATACATTTCGGAAATTTTTTCATTCAGTAGCATTTTAAAGAGTTCATACTCATGAGTAAGAAGTTGAATCTTTTTACCTTTAACCTGACTTGTCCCTTCATGAGTGGTTTGTAGAATATCCCAAATTTGTTTTGTTGAGGTGCAATAAGATATATTGCCATACTCCTCTCTACTAAGAGCACAGTAGAGAACATTCATTGATTTGTGATTTCTTCCATTTGTTTTCTTTTCAGTGGCGGTCCATTCAAACTGATTTTCTAAGTATTTCTCTAAAGTGTTGCAGGATGCTAGTGTGTCGCGGGTGTGACCACTTATAGTCGAAGGTGCGACTCTAGGAATAAGGTTGATCACAGGTGCGACAAAGTCAGTTCCAGCCTTGAAAAGCTTCAAGTTGCAGGAGTAACAAGTTTATTTGCAGGTGCGATACTAAAATGAGAATTTCTCAAAACATCCAGTAGCCTCAAGATGAACAGTGTCTCTTCAGTCACGGGTGTGACTAGCTGAAATCGCAGGAGTGACATGACCAGTTGTTGGCGTGAAATTTAATTCAACCAAGTTCAAAAGTAATAGAAGCTTCACATGCTTAGTGACACGTTGGTCGCAGGCGCTACAACTCCAAATCGCAGGCGCAATGTGATGAAATTCAAATTTGTACTTTTTCGAGTTAGATGAGATTCACAGGCCTAACAATCCAGTCATGAGCGCGACTCACCCGTAAACTAGCCGTTGAAAAAAAATCTCAGGTGCATTTATTGCGAGAAAAGAAGTCTAACTGACTCTTTTTTCCCCCAAGCCTATAAATATGAGTTTATTTGTATTAAATGCAAAGAGTGAATAATCTCAAACAAGTTCTAAAGTTATTTATTATAAAATCATTCACATTTATTATGCAAAATCAGTATATATATATATTTATTGTGAATCTTCAAAGTTGTTGAAGATTATTGATTATAAGAGAGTTGGGTTAAGAAAAGGGGAATTCTTTCTTCTTATCTCTTGTAATTCTCTTGGGTTGTGTGTGAGTCTAGTTTGAGAAAAACACATTGTAAAAGGTTTGAGTGTGAACCAAAACACTTAGATTTGATCTTGAACCTGTAAAAGGATCAAATTTAGTAAAATAGTCAAGTGTGATCTTGAGGAGTGGAAAATTTATTTTGCTGAGGTGCAATGAGATATCTTGTCATACTCCTCTCTACTAAGAGCATAGTAGAGAATATTCATTGTTTTGCAGTTTCTTCCATTTACTTTCTTTTTTGCGGCGGTCCATTCACTCTTTGACTTTTTGACTTGGATGCCATCTATAGTTGTAGTGGGAACTCCATGCCCTTCTTCTACTACATCCCATAGGTCGATTCTATCGCTATTCATGAAAATTTTCATCATATTTTTCCAATAGGGATAGTCTTTGCCATCAAAAAATAGTGGTCTCATTGTTGACCCTCCTTCAAGAATGTTTGATACTTGTGTTGCCATTGATCTTTGCTCTAAAATGATTAAATCTTTAGAATGTGTGAAGACAAGCTCTGATACTAATTGTTAATTCCTTGACAACCAAGAGGGGGTGAATTGGTTATTTTTTAAAAAATAATGACTAATTAAAATTTGATGAAGGAAGAGAAGAAGAGAATCAACACAAAGATTTATAGTGGTTCAGCCAAAATGAGCCTACGTTCACTCCTCGAAATTACACTTGAGTACTTTACTACCTTTGATCATTTTACAAGTTTAATAAGTGTTTTGGCTCACACTCAAACCTTTTACAATGTATTTTTCTCAAACTAAACTCACACATAACTCAAAAGAGTTACAAGAGATGAGAAGAAAAAATTTCACTTTTCTTAACCCAAACAATAATAAGAACAAGAGCAATAATGTAGAAGAGGAGAGAGAGTTTTCTATTATTTTTTTGGTGTATAATATAAAATATTAGAAATCTCTATTTATAGGGTTTATCTCTACTATAAGTTACAAAACATAAATCCACTATAAATTACAAATCATAAATGGTATAATAAAATTAAACTTAAATACAAAAACTTATGAGTAGTGGAATAGATGAATGGATGTCCATATTAATCTGTATATTTATAACACAAAGATATATCTCAAATTTCATTGATGAATACAAAAAATGGGAATAAATGAAGCAAAAAAGAGATAAAAATAAACCTATATAAAGACTTATCACCTATGTAACAAAGTAGCAACAACTCAATATCCTTGAAACCAAAATTTTCAGATATGAAAGCAGAATGCTTCTTGATGCATCTCACAAAAAATAATTATAATTCAACAGCTATGAGTTTGAGCTTAACTCTCCACTTGGTTTGTCAAGTTTTGCACTAATGGTAGATCATCAAGCCAATCACCATAAATCCGATTTATTTTCCTGGGTCCTTTCCACTTCAACAAGCACTTCTTACCCTGCCCTTCTTCAATTACACTAGGCACACTAGCAATCATGCTTGGAGATATATTATTAGCAATAATGGGTGGCAGTTTGGTCAAAACGCAGCCTGCATTCCCCACCTCCCCTTCAGCAAGTCCACCAGGACTTTGTAATTCTGATGTCAAAAAGAAGTTTTTGTTAGCAAACAGTAATAACTTATCACCCATCAAAGTATGTTAAGCAATCCTTTGTTTTAAAATTTTAGTCCCTAAAGGAAAAAAAGCCAAATACCCATTTTCAGTGGAGAAAAGGTGTAAAAGCAGTAAATAAGCTTAATTCATAACCACTACCCAAAAGGGTCAAACTCGAGAGAGTTGACAGACTTAACATAATAAAAATTATTGCTTTTCCCTTTTTTTTTTTCCTTCCAAATAAACACAAACAAGGGACATATAGAGGGAGAGAGTGAGGAGAACAATTTTTTTTTTTTTTTTTGATATTTCATGGAATATATAATCATTTTCATAACCCTGAACTAACAGCAAAATCAAGAAACATCCAAAATTTATCATATGCATGTAAAGAATCAAGAGAAGAACAAAACGAGAAAGCTAAACAAACATAAGCATTACATATTGCATATTTATACATATGGGAGAGGCAAATTATCTACTCTACAATATCATATGTCTCTGACTCTCTGGCACCAGCCCATCAATTTGATCATAAAACTCAACTTGAGAACTTCACAGAAAAATTTATCATTGTATACCAAGCTGAACATATGCTGATGCCTAGTTACGTAAATGGAAAAGCATACGTGCAAAACCAACTAGATACTACAATGTTATACAGAAGCCATTAATCCCCCTCCCCATCTCCTTCTATCGGGTTGTTAGATAAATAGTACTAATAGATTACAAGTGAAAAGTGAAATTTTTTTTTTGTTTCACAGCAATTCAACAAAAGAATGCATGGCACATAGCACTTTCATCAATTAGTCGATTATATCCTCTCCTGAAGTTATCATTGAAATTTGATAATCCCCATTTTACCAACTACACTTCCAGTTTACCAGGAAATGCAAAAGAGTTAAAACATGAAAATAAATTCCAAACCAAACAAAAAGGAAAGTGAACTTGCAAGATGGAAACCAGGGAACAATGCAGTTCAAGAATTCATGAATTTATTCAACAGCACATACCAGATAGTCCATGAGCAAAATGACATTTCTCTCCAAAGGGGCAATGACCTGTAATCTCCCACTTAGTACACAACCTTGTCTTTCAATACACAGGCTTCATATTCCCACGGAAAGCATCTGAATTAGAGTTATTGACAGGCTTATTAACTTCGGCTGCATTCATCCCACCATTTACATGCACCATTGGCTGCCCAGTAGTCCCAATACTAATTGCAGAACTCTCCCTAAACCTCCCTATATCATCCCTAAACTTAGATGGATCCTCATGAAGAAAATTACACCTATCCCCATAAGGAAACTCCTCCCCATTATAAAACTTCTTGCAAAGCTTCATCTTGTGAATTATCCTCTGATCATCATCCCAATCACCTGATGGCTTATCCTCTTCACCTCGTGCCCCTACACCTACTAGTTCTTGCCAATTTGGCGGAGGCTGCCTCAAATCTTGCATACCATGAGCAAATTTGCAATTCTCACCATTCCTACAATTACCAGTCCTAAATTTTGCACACATTCTAGTCTTAAAAAAAAAAAATGTTTGTTGTTCCTTTATTGATTGGGAGGTTGTTTGGTAGGGGTATTCTTGAATACAATGATTGGCTGTTGTGATCCTCAGAATTTCTGGTTCTTTTGTGAGGGGGTTGGTGTTGTTCAAATTGTGAAGATAGGTCAAATTGTTCATTGCTGTTTAAAGGGAATGGAGGCCAAATACCAATGGCATCGCTCCCTGATTTGTATGGACTCAAAAAAGGAGGCTGAGAATCAGAGTAACTCATTTTTAGTAAATTATTGCACTTAACAATTGGGTAAGTGATCTCCAAATCCTGGATTCAAGAACCTAATATGGAGATCAATGTATAACACAATCTGAAAATCAATAAATCTCAATCAAATGATTATCAAAGAGCATGCAAGAGTAGAATTTCTAACACCCAGATGCAAGTTAATTTTTATTGTACTGATTCAACAAATAAAGATTGAAATCAAAAACAATAATAAGATGAAATTTTGGGCTAAAAGCAAACAAAACGTTCAAAAAAAAAAATTCTAGAGAACTGAACTTACTTGAGAGAAGTAATGATCAAGGATTAAGAAAAACAGGAGAGCAACCCAGACGAGGATTTAGACCGAAAACGAGATTAATTGAATGAAGAAAGATATCAATCGATATTAATTTGAGAGAATCAAGAGAACAAAAAATAAACAAACTCATATATATATATTTGTGTGTGTCCAAATAGGAAAACCTATACAGACTGCAATACGAAATTGAATGGTAGACGCAGTGATGGATCAAAAACCCTAGCCGCCAAATTGATGGGGCAACGAATTTTTTTAAAATAAACCCTAGTACTGCGTTTAAAGCCTTAAACGGCTAAACACCTAAGCAGATGTTTCTTAATACAACTATTGGTGGTTTTTATTTTATTTTATCTTATTATTATTATTATTATTATTTCAAACACCTATATTAAATTTGTTTTATTTTTTCACCCGGTCTTAAAATAAATAAAAATTAAAAATTAAAAAGTCAAAAATTTAATTAGGATCAAACTGATCAAATTAATATTAAATTAAAAATAATTAAATTTAATATTATAATTAAAGTTTAATGTATGCGGTGGAAGTGACTAAATTTTTAAGATTAAAACATATTTTTCATAATTTTAGTGGATAATATTATAATTTAATATTATAAAATTATTATTTGAAATCCAATTAAAAAATAATTAATTAATAAAAAATATAAAATTAAATTAATATTATATAATATTTTATGAATAAATATTAAATATTATATAAAATATTTGACTTAAAAAATTAATATTTAAATATAGTTTTGTATATATATATATATGTGATTTGGGTAATAAATTTAGATTTAGTTTCTCTTTCATAATGTTAAAAAAATAATAATTTATAATTAAATTAAATAATTTATCAATAAAATGTTAAATTATAAAAAAATTAATTTTAATCCATAAAATCAAATTAAAGTTTTTTAATTAAATTAATTCTAAAAATTTATCTCATTATATTCTAAAAATTAAATTAATAAAATGATGATAATATCTTAAATTTAAATAGGTAAATAATTGATTTATATCTTTAGTTTAACCCTTAAGAGAATGACTAATTTTAAAATATTGTGGCATATGTATTTGCTTTAGCTTTAGTTTTATCTTATATATTTTTGAGTAAAATCCCACGTTGAAACTATGCAATAAAGAACGCAAGGCAAGTGATGAGTAAAGTTTCACATTGAAACTATGCAATGAGAAACACAAGACAAGTGACTATAAATAGTGAAATCAAAATCTTTGTTAGTCATATTTTTCTTGGCCTTTGACTAAGATTAATATACGAGTCATTGGTTCACATGATATTAAATTAATTTTTATAGGAAAAAGATCCAGTAGGGGAAGGGAGCATCACAATAGGGGAAGGGCGCATATTAAATTAAATTAATATGTGGGTTACTGCTCCTGTTTGTAGCTAAATAAAAGAAGAAAATCCCATTTAATAGAGGACCATTAATGTAAACAAACAACTGCCAATATTGTTGAAACAACTTCCCAATGAGATGTTAATTCTCTGCATAGTAATAATTAGTTTAGTTTGTAAGATCAACTATTTTATATGTAGCTTTCTTGCGTCAGTCAGAATTGGAAAAATATATAATTTTTTATAAAGCATAAATTATTTAAGAAAAACAAAGAAATATTATATACCTTATCCAACTAGTTCTGGAGTACTTCTTTGAATACCACATTGATAGTTTTGACCATGCAATCAAAATGCATAAGGCTTTGGCCATTGTTGATGCTTGAATCTATCTTTCCTCCCATTGATGTGAATGAAAACATCATATTAAATCCCTAAATTTTTTCAAGAAAATACTTACTTCTCAAATCAAAACCATGTAGGAGATTTTTAAGAGTTTCTGGTGGATCTTTCAGGATAGGCAATTGTAATTTTTTTTTGTAAGCAACATAGTGAGAATTATAGAATATTGATATGCCGCGATTTTGTTGTTTTCTCTTGATGTCACATCAAAGCATCACAATATTGACATTTCCAAATAAGATCACTAATATCCAATTAATCAGAAACCAAAATATTATAAAGATCATAAACTTGGGCAGAATGTGAAGTACAATAAAGAATAAAAGAGAAAGTGATGAAAAATAATATAAAGCTAGCATGAATAATTGGTATCAGCTTGACATAGAGTAATAAAAAAAGAGTTAATTATAATTTCTTTTTATAGAATAACTTAATATATTAATTCTTTCCGACCTTTCAAAAATATACTAACTCTTCCTTGATAAATATCACAATATATTACTAAATTTTTTCATCCAATTTTATTATTAGTCAATCTTAAAATGTTCAACAAGGGCAGTAAAAAAATAGAAATGCTCTTGCCATTTATTTTTAATTAATTATATCCTATTTTTGTTTTAATTTTTTTTAGGGTTAAAAAATATATTTTTATATTTTTTGACAACTTTGAAAATAAAATAAATAAAAATATTTTTAAAATATTTTTTATTTTATTTTTTAAAAAATAAAAAAATTGAAAATAAAAAATAACAAATAAAAATAAAAAATAAAAAATATTTTTTACTTTTTATTTTCAAAATTGTCAAAAATATGAAAATGAATTTTTTATTTGTATTAAAAAATTTAGAAGAAATATCTAATTTCTTAAATTATTTTTTAAAATATAAGATATTTTGTAAAAAATATTTTTATTTATTTTTATTTTCAAATTTATCAAAAAATATGAAAATAAAATTTTTAACAATAAAAAATATTTTAAAGCAAAAATAGAATATAATTAATTAAAAATAAATGATAAGGGCATTTTTGTCTTTTTACAGCCATTGTTGATCATTTTAGCGTTGACTAACGATAAAATTAGACGGAAAGATATACTAGTATAACGAGACATTTATTAGAGGGGAGTTAGTGTATTTTTTAAAGGTCAGGAATGACTTAGTGTATTGAGTTATTCTACAAGAAAAAATAATAATTAACCCTAAAAAAAAGTTAATTCATACAAATTGGTTCTAATATAAATAAATTTATATATGCATTTGAGATAACTTAAATTGCACTATAAATATTTTAAAGATGTCATACAATCTTTAGAAGCATTATTATCCATGTCATGTAAGGCATCAAGATGAATTTCTCTGAGATAAAAAAAAATAAAAGACTCATCACCAATATTTGATTGATCTCGGTGGTAGATATCATAGCCATTTAAGCAGTAATCTAGAATTCGAGTCCCTGTAGATGCAACAACCAATATTGGGAGAGTCTATATCTCAAAAAAGAATCTTTTCGGCTCGAATTTATAATAGTCGGCGCCCAATGTGGTAACTAGATGCCAGTGATTTTTATCAAAAAAAATAAAAGACTCAGCATTTATTATAGGAACTCACTAAAAGATCAAATAATGTGGATAAAATATAATTTTAAAATTGAAACAATACCATCAGGAACCATTCTAATTCATGCCTGTGTATTAATATTATATTGATGCATTCTTTGGGATGGTATAATTCCACAATTTTTAACCTCCCCTATTCCCCTTTCCTTAGCAATTCTTGAGTTTGAACTATTGCCATCAGCTTCATCTAAAATGAAATTAAGCGTTAGTAGACTACATAAAGTTAATAAATGTCACATCCCATTTTTGGAACGTGACCATCCTAAGTCCTATGGGCTAATCATTAAAAGTGAGTAAAGGATAGAATAGCGATAAGAATGATAAATTAGTGAAGTGATTTGAAACATTGAAAGTGAGTAATTATACTCTAATTTAAATTATAAGACATAAGTGATGACTGCATGTGAATAGTGAAAATTGAAGTTATTGAGGCATAGAATAATGAAGATTTAAGGATATGATAATGGAACGATAGTGACAAGACTAGTGCTATAGTGATTAATTATAATGTATGATATGTCATGAACATAGGAAGTATGATTATAATGAAAAGGATCGTGATAGAATTAAAGTTATAGCAACAAAAGAATAATAAGAATTCCAATAAAGGTATAATTAATTGAGTACTGAAATTTAGCCATAAGTGAGTATTACAGTCAAGCACATAAAGAGAAACACATGGAATCGTACTAGTGATATAAAGATTACGGAAATAAGATATTAGTGAATGATATGGAAATTATGGAAATCGAGCAATAGTATAAGAATGTTAATTTAGTGACATGGAGAAATAAAATGCAAAATTATTTGGAGACTATTTGAGGAATGTATATCGGTGAGTACATTCGTGGATAAGAAAATTTGAGGATGAATTTTATTGAAGAAGGATAGAGTGTAACACCCCAGACGATTGTACAGGAGACTATATGGGTATGTGAAGGTTATAACAATGGATAAGAAGTTAAGTGAAAAATATGTCACGACCCAATCTAGTGAGCAGCGACGATCCTAGGGTGCGGAAGATGTTGAGGCGACAGACGCCCGTAGAACTTATCGATCACATTAATACAATCTCATACTATATCAATATCGCTGTGGAATCATCTATTATCATCATCAATCATATAACAGTCTATAATCATACACTCACATAGCACTATTCATTCTATTACTCTGTCATTCATTTTGTAATCACCAAAGTCATATCATTAATTAATCTCCAATGCACCCATACATATATGTTCATACACTAACTATACTGTACAAAACCCATGGAGCAGCTAGGATATGAACATACAAAAATATTCAGTGTTTAATATAATTACACTGCTATAAAACTGCAGAATCCACAGAGAGTCAAAAAGCTGGGATATCTGCCTCCTACTCGGTACCTGGAGAGGAAAACAGTGAGAAGGTGAGTATATATGATACTCAGTGAATCTAATATGCATCGACCAATAACAGGTAATGGAATATCAATAAGCAATAGGCAGATGAAATAAATGAATCAATATGCTTGAAATCTTTGGATACAAAGTCAAATACAAAATATGATTGTAAGTAAACAATCACATCAATGGAAAGTATATCACATGGATAAGATAAATAATGACGGATAATGACATATATTAGAGCCATACGCATAGAAATGTGTCAAGCACAAATCACTCATATCAATAAACATTAGACGAATCAGGTCTTATGACTAGGACTCATAGCCCTTCCCAGTTAAGGCATAACAGTATACATTGTGCACAATGCCAACAGTATGTACTCACTACCCAGTTGGGGCGGCAGCTCTGTCAAATCACATCGGAATCAATAGAAATAATAAACTCATCAATAGATACCATTTCAAAATAATAATATCACCAAGTATCAATAACTCATCATTAATCAATTCAATGAGCAATAGAATGAATAAGATATTAATAACAATCGATTATATAATGATCAAAGGTTTAACAACTAACAACAGAATCAAACATAAATTGGTCATTTACGGACAAAAAGTTGACGCAATTGTCATGCCATTACAGCTGGCGACGATGGCATTCAAATGGTTGGCCTATGGATTTTAAGCTAGGCTTTTTATCAAACACATTGTGTGCAATAATGGAATGACATTTTGGTAAGGTTTTGGTGCAACATTGATATTCCCCCAAATATCAACAAACATACACATTGTAAGTAATTCCATAGGCATTATATACACATCAATAAACATCATCAAATGGATCAATTTGGCATGAAAAAGCCACGGAAAAACAAGAATAAAACAAGGTAATGTTGCCCTAATTAGGTTCAGCCACTTTGGCCTTTTCACATATGGATTCCAATTGGCAATTTAGCACTTTAGGCATAACAAATGATGCATAAAGGACTCACCTATCACTCCAAATCACCAAGTAAAATTGCTTTGCTACCTATTTTTTCAAATTCCTCAAAATAGGCAAAATGAACAATTTTCTTCAATCGAATTTTCTATAACAATTCAACCATCAATTACTCATCAATTAACTTCCAATTAAATTATTCTATACTCAATTTATACGTGCTAATCCATTTACACAAAATCACTTCATACAACTTAGGTTTAAGGTTTGAAAATTGGGAAAAATATTATATGCACTAATTGATGCAATTAAACTAATTACCCAATCTAACTAACATCAGTTAACCCTAAATCAAACATAAAATCAACCAAAACAACATTTTATCTCAAATTTGTAAAATGGCCGAAAATCCCAAATGCATTATTCTTGAAAATTTCTTGATTCCTATGGATGGAGGATGGATTATATGGTGTTTAAATAAAGTTTCCATTGATTTTCCTTAACAAAATGGAAGAAAAATCAAATGAAAAATGGGGAAGAAAGCTACGGATGAACAAGAACAAAAATGAGTAAAAATTTGCTAAGTGTGGCTTATATAGTAAGTTACATTTGGCAAATTTTTTTTTGGTCCTCAAACTTTCCTTAAATTGTATTTTTGTCACATTTTCCTTTGGTAATTTATTCTGACAATTCCATTGGGATTTGGATTTCAAAGTAAAAATTCAAACATCTTATTTTTATTAATACTTTATCATAAAAATAGTTTCAGAGCCGTTCTAAAACTTAGACTATCCAAATTTCACTACTATACCCCTAAAGTTTCCTTTATTTACGGTTTTGTCATTGCTTACTTTATCAGTGTTCGTAAATATTTTTCACCTCTTTCTTTTTACTATATTTACACATGCATACACATAATCATTTATCCTCTAATCAAAATCAGAAATTCATCCGTCGACCGGACTGCTATTTTTGAGGCAGTGATATCGACACCGACATTTTCCAAAAAAGTTTCTCGTTTTCACTCTAACTGAGTTTTTAAAATTGTTTTTAGTCATTTCGATAATTTCAAACAACATACTGAGAACTTTATTCATAAAAACATGATAAGCTTTTATAGGATATTACATTATACCCTCCTTCAAATAAATTTGTCCTCAAATTTAAAATACATACATACATATAAACATACATCTATATACATCAATGATTGAATAGGAATGGATACTTGTCCCTCATGTCCTGCTCGCTTTCCCATGTGCACTTTTCCATCAACTGGTTCCTACATAACACTTTAACCATCGGGATTTCTTTATTTCTCAGTTGTCTGACTTGTCTATCTACAATCTCTACAGATAGTTCCTCAAATGACAAGTCCTCATTAACCCTAATATCCTGTATCTCCAATACATGCGATGGATCAGATACATATTTCCTCAGTATAGAAATATGGAACACGGGATGAATATAGCTCAAATTTGGTGGAAGAGCCAATCTGTAAGCCACATTGCCAATCTTATCAAGTATCTCAAATGGGCCTACAAATCTTGGTGACAGCTTCCCTTTCTTCCCAAATCTCATAACACCTCTCATTGGTGAGATCTTAAGAAAGACATGGTCACCAACTGCAAAATGAACATCCTTCCACTTCGGATCAACATAACTCTTCTGTCTGCTGAAAGCGGTCTTCATTCGATCTCTAATGATAGACATCTTTTCCACTGTTTTCTTTATCAATTCTAGTCCTCTATTTATTTCTCTTCTGGTTCCACCCAACACACTGGGGATCTGTATTTTCTACCAGACAACGCTTCATATGGAGCCATTCCAATAGAAGAATGGTAACTGTTGTTGTAGGAAAACTCAATCAATAGCAAATACTGATCCCAGTTACCTTTTAAATCCAGAACACATAACCTCAACATATCCTCCAAAGTCTGGATAGTCCTCTCTGACTGTCCATCGGTCTATGGATGGATAGCTATACTGAACCTTAACTGGGTACCCATAGTTTACTGGAACTTCTGCCAAAAACAAGAGGTAAACTGCGTACCCCCTATCAGATATGATCATCATTGGCACTCCATGAAGCAGTATAATCTTGTCCACATACAACTGTGCATACTGAGCTGTAAAGTAAGCAGTCTTCACTTCTAGGAAATGACTAGACTTTGTCAATCGATCTACAATAACCCATATGGAGTCATAATTCTGTGTAGTCCTCGGTAAACCGACTACAAAATCCATAGTAATCTGCTCCCATTTTCATTCTGGTAACTCAATCTCCTGAAACAAGCTTGATGGCTTCTGATACTTAAACTTAACCTGCTAATAGGCTAAACATATAGAAACAAACCGAGGTACATCCCTCTTCATACCAGACCACCTATGCACATCTCTCAAATTATAATACATCTTGGTAATTCCAGGATGTACACTATATGATGAATAGTGAGCCTCTCTCATAATCTGATCTCGTAGCCCATCAATGTCGGGCATACATATCCGCTTCCTATATTTTAGTACATCATTCTCTACTGTGAACTATGTTGCTTTACCATTCACAACCTCACCCTTCAGCTTCAATAGATATAGATCCCTATCCTGAGCCACCTCAATGTCATCAACCAATAATGGCTTAACTAAAAATTGGGCTATTAGAGTCTGGTTTAGATCCAGGGATCCCAAATCCAACTCTATACCCATAATAGCTAACTCCTGTATCTCACGGATTAAAGGTCTCCTGACAACCGAGATGCTACCCATGGATTTTCGGCTCAGTGTATCAACTACTACATTAGCTTTGCCCGGATAGTAAAGGATCTCACAATCATAATCCTTTAGCAATTCAACCCATCTACGCTGTCGGAGATTTAGATCTTTCTGCGGAAGTATATACTGTAAACTCTTATGTTTAGTATATATCTCGTATTTAGGCCCATACAAATAATGCCTCCAGATCTTTAGTGCAAACACTACAGCTGCCATCTCTAAATCACGTGTCGGATAGTTTCCCTCATGTTTCTTTAACTATCGAGAAGTATAGGCAATTACTCTCTAAAGTTGCATCAAAACACATCCCAATCCAATTCGAGAAGCATCACAATATACTGTAAACTTCTCATCCTCTGATGGTAATACTAATACTGGAGCACTCGTGAGGCAAGACTTCAAAGTATGAAAACTGCTCTCACACTCATCAGTCCATAGATATCTCTCCTGTTTTCGAGTCAGCTTAGTCAACAGAGCAGCAATTCTGGAGAAATCTTTTACAAATCTCTTGCAGTATGCTGCCATACTAAGGAAACTATGGATCTCTGAAACACTAGAAGGCTGAGGCCGATTTGCAACTGCTTCAACCTTCTGAGGATCTACCATAATACCCTCCTTACAAGTCACATGACCCAGAAAACACACTTCTGTTAGCCAGAACTGGCATTTAGACAACTTAGCATACAACTGATACTCTCGAAGTGTCTGCAATACAATCCTCAGATGCTCTGTATGCTCCTCCTCATTCCTGGAATAGATAAGAATGTCATCAATTAACACTATGGCAAACTTATCCAAGAATGGCTTAAAGACCCTGTTCATCAAATCCATAAATGCAACAGGTGTATTAGTCAACCCAAATAGCAATATTAGAAACTCATAATGTCCATATCGGGTCCTGAAAGTAGTATTGGGTACATCACCCTTCTTGATTCTCAATTGGTGATACCCAGATCTCAAATCAATCTTAGAGAAATGACTGACACCCTGCAATTAATCAAACAGATCATCAATCTGTGGCAACAAATATTTATTCTTCACTTTCATCTTGTTTAGCTTTCTATAATCAATGCACATTCTCAGAGAGTTATCCTTCTTTTTCACAAATAATATTGGAGCACCCCACGGAGAACTGCTCAATCTAATAAATCCGCTCTCCAATAACTCCAGCAATTGCACCTTTAACTCTTACAACTTTGCTGGTACCATTCTGTATGGAGGAATGGATATTAGATCGGTGCCTGAATACACCTCAATCTCAAACTCTATCTCCCTATCGGGGTAATCCTGGCAATTCTTCAGGGAAGACACCAGAGAATTCCCGAACCACTGATATCTAATCAATATCTATAGAAATCTTCTGTACATCAATCACATGGGCAAGGTATGCTGAACAACCTTTCCTTATCATCCTTCTAGCCTGAATAGCAGAAACAAAACTGATTCCAAACTCTCGTTGATCACCTAGGAATTCAAAATCAAGCTGCCCCTCAGGCTAGAATTTAACCCTCTTTCTAGAACAATCAATAATTGCTCGATGTGTCGTTAGCCAATCTATACCAAGGATCACATCAAGCTCTACTACAGACAGTTCAATCAAATCAGCACGCAAAATGTTATCATCAATTTCAATCACATAAGAAGGATAATAATAATCCGCTTCTACACTCTCTCCCATAGGTGTAGCTATCACTAGAGGCACATTCAATAACTGTCTATCTTTATTTAACTTAGGTGCAAACTGTGGTGAAACAAATGAATGTGTAGCACCAGAGTCAAATAAAGCATCAACAATCTCATTCTATATCAAAATAGTACCTGTGACCACATTGCCAAATCCCTGTGCCTCCTGAGCCGTCACCACAAAAACTCGCCCTTGGCCTCTGCCTGTTGGGGCCTGACTGTTGCTAGATGCTTGACCTCTGCCTCTTTCCCTACCAGGAGCCTCTCTAGCAACATTCTGACTCATCTGAATAGTAGGCTGAGAAACTGTAGCAGATGGCTGCTAATCATCCCATAAGGGACAGTTGCTAAAAAAATGACCATGTTACCCACATTTCAGGCAAGTACCTGACTATCGTTGACACTCCCCTCTGTGCCTTCTACCACAAAAATCACAAGTAGACACAATGGGCATATGTGTAGTAGTTATAGAGGAACCCTGAGAATATGAAGGTACATACTGTACCGAAGGTCCTTTACTCTGTGTCCTCCTCCTCTGACTACCAAACGAAGGTCTCTGATCAAACCTGGGTATTGGCTCAATCTGTCTAGGATGGGAGCTGCTCTTCCCCCTCCTACTATATGACCCAAGTCCTCCCTTCCTCTTCCGATCCCTATTCTCTCTGTCTGACTTATATTTCTCTTCCATCTGATTAGCTTTATTAATGATGGTAGCCAAAGATGTGAACTCTGTAGCCAGTAGGGTATTATGCAATAAGGCATGCAAACCCCTCCTGAACCTGGTAACCAAATCTGCCTCAACAGGAGCAATCTGGGTAGCATACCTACTCAGTCTGATAAACTCCTCAGCATACTCTTTAACGGATCTACTGCCTTGCTCAAGCTGCTCAAACTGTATTAAATTTCGGGTCTTTATATCTTCTATCAAGAACTCATCAATCAGTCCCTGTCTAAACTCAGCCCATATAGGAGGATGATTGCCATACAATTTAGGCTCCATCCTATGAGAAAACCATGTCCAGGCTTTCCCTTTCAGTAGCAAACCCACTAGCTCCACTGTCCTGATATCAGAACAAGGTAGTCTCTTAACTACCTTCTTAACCTGCTCAAGAAAATCATTAGGCTCATCGCCTCTATCACCTCTGAACTCATACAGGTTTAGCTTCAAAAAGCTAAACATAAAAACTCCTCCCTCCTCAATAACTTGGCGGGGTCCTTGTACAATAGGCTCTCCAAGAACCATAACTGGCTGTACAAGAGCTGGAGCAGTAGGTACTGCAGCAGATGCAACAGGAGGTGGCACTGTTGCTGGTACTGGCAGTGGTGGTACATTCTGCCATTCCCACCTCAAATCCGCTAGCTCCCTGCGCAAATCCATCATTCCCCTCGTCATCTCTATCCTCCAGGGGTCATCACTCCTCTTTGTCTCCTCTGTAGTCTATCGAGATCTGGACGGACCCTCTGAAATAGAAAACTCTCTGACCAGGGACTCATTAGAGGCTACCTCTGCCTCTTTGGTATCCTTGTCTCTGTCGTCAGACATCTCTGTAAACTGTCAGAACGTACTCAATATATTACAAATATGCAGAATACTTATACACACTTGAAGAATTCAATAAAAGATAATACATGAATTCCTATGCTCCATGGTCCACTTAATTCTACCCATACTATACTTAATTACAATTCTATAACCTATGCTCTGATATTTATAACCCAGAGCTCTGATATCGGTAACCTAGTGCTCTGATATCTGTAACTCAGAGCTCTAATACCGCCTCTTGCACTACCCGATCTGGCGAGTAGCGATGGTTCTATGGTGCGGGAGATGCCGAGGCGACCGGTACCCATAGGACCCATCAATCACATCAATACAATCTCATACTATATTAATATCGCAGCGGAATCATCTATTACCATCATCAATCATATAATAGTCTATAATCATACACTCAGATAGCACTATTCATTATGTTACTCTGTCATTCATTCTATAATTTTCTATCATTCATTCTGTAACTTTCTGTCATTCATTTTGTAACTTTCTGTAATTACCAAAGTTATATCATTAATTAATCTCTAATGTAACCATACATACATGTTCATACACTAACTATACCGTACAAAACCCATGGAGCAGCTAGGATCTGAACATATAAAAATATTCAATGTTTAAAATAATTACATTGCTATAAAACTGCATAATCTACAGAGAGTCAAAAAGCTGGGATATTTACCTCCTATTTGATACTTGGAGAGGGAAACAGTGAGAGAGTGAGCATATATGATACTCAGTGAATCTAATATGCATCGACCAATAACAGGTCATAGAATATCAATAAGCAATAGGCAGATGAAATAAATGAATCAATCTGCTCGAAATCTTTGGATTCAGAGTCAAATACAAAATATGACTGTAAGTAAACAATCACATCAATGGAAAGTATATCACATAGATAAGATAAATAATGACGGATAATGACATATATTAGAGCTTTACGCATAGAAATGTGTCAAGCACAAATCACTCGTATCAATAAACATAAGACGAATAAGGTTTTATGACTAGGACTCATAGCCCTTTCCAGTTAAGGCATAATAGTATACATTGTGCACAATGCCGATAGTATGTATTCACTACCCTATCAGGGCGGCAACTCTATCAAATCACATCGGAATCAATAGAAATAATAAACTCATCAATAGATACCATTTCAAAATAATGATATCACCAAGTATCAATAACTCATAATTAATCAATTCAATGAGTAATAGAATCAATAAGATATCAATAACAATCGATTATAAAATGACCAAAGGTTTAGCAACCAACAATGGAATCAAACATAAGTTGGTCATTTATGGCAAAAAAGTTGACGCAATTGGAATGCCATTATCGCTGATGACGATGGTATTCAAATGGTTGGCCTATGGATTTTAAGCTAGGCTTTTTATCAAACACATTGTGTATAAAAATGTAATGACATTTTGACAAGGTTTTAGTACAACATTGATATTGCCCCAAATATCAACAAACATACACATTGTAAGCAATTCCATAGGCATTATATACACATCAATAAATATCATCAAATGGATCAATTTGGCATGAAAAAGCCATGGAAAAATAATAACAAAACAAGGCAATTTTGCCCTAATTAGGTTCAGCCACTTTGGCCTTTTCACATATGGATTCCAATTGGTAATTTAGCACTTTAGGCATAACAAATGATGCATAAAAGACTCACCTATCACTCCAAATCACCAAGCAAAATTGTTTTGCCACCAATTTCTTCAAATTCCTCAAAGTAGGCAAAATGAGCAATTTTCTTCAATCGAATTTTCTATAATAATTCAACCATCAATTACTCATCAATTAACTTCCAATTAACTTATTATATACTCAATTTACACATACTAATCCATTTGCACAAAATCAATTCATACAGCTTAGGTTTAGGGTTTCAAAATTGGGTAAAAATACTATATGCATCAATTAATGCAATTAAACTAATTACCCAATCTAACTAACATCAATTAACCCTAAATCAAACATAAAATCAACCAAAACAACATTTTACCTCAAATTTGTGAAATGGCCAAAAATCCCAAATGCATTGTTCTTGAAAATTTCTTGATTTCTATGGATGGAGGATGGATTATATGGTGTTTAAATAAAGTTTCCATTGATTTTCCTTAACAAAATGGAAGAAAAATCAAATGAAAAATGGAGAAGAAAGCTACAGATGAACAAGAACAAAAATGGGCAAAATTTTGCTAAGTGTGGCTTATATAGTAAGTCACATTTGGCAAATTTCCTTTTGGTCCTCAAACTTTCCTTAAATTGTGTTTTTGCCATATTTTCCTTCGGTAATTTATTATGACAATTCCGTTGGGATTTGGATTTCAAAGTGAATATTCAAATATCTTATTTTTATTAATACTTTATAATAAAAATAGTTTCAGAGCCGTTCTGAAATTCAGACTGTCCAAATTCCACTATACCCCTAAAGTTCCATTTATTTTCGGTTTTGTCATTGCTTACTTTATCAGTGTTCATAAACATTTTTCATCTCTTTCTTTTTACTGTATTTACACATGCATACACATAATCATTTATCCTCTAATCAAAATCAGAAATTCATCCGTCGACCAGACTGATATTTTTGAGGCAGCGATATCGACATCGACATTTTTCAAAAAAGTTTCTCGTTTTCACTCTAACTGAGTTTTTAAAATTATCTTTAGTCATTTCGATAATTTCAAACAACATACTGAAAACTTTATTCATAAAAACATGATAAGCTTTTATAGGGTATTACAAAATAAATGGGTTAGATTAGTTATGGAAGTATAAAGAAGATAATTGTTATAGAAGAATTTTACAAATAATAGAAGACAATAATACCAAAAATGAAATTTTTATAATATTTTTAAGAAGTTTTTACAGAAATTGATTGAGGATATATAGGATTAAGATTCTTAAGTATTGAGAAAAAATAATTTGAGATTCAATATGAAGTCAAAAAGTTAAATTGATAGTTAAAAAAATGGAAGTGATGATAAAATATGATTTTTTTTAAAAAAATTGTAGGTTGTTAATTTTTAATTAATTTTCGACAGTTAATTTGTTCAAATTTCTTTTACATGATTTAATTTGGATGGATTATGAATTAATTAAAAATATATGGAAGTGAATATATGTAACACCCTAGGAAAAAACAATTAGACTAAAATGAATGAAACTAGTAGAAAGCAATGAATAGACAATGGAAAGTAGTAAATTGATAGTATTAGTAGTCAGAAACCTACGAGGAAAATTTTTTGCTAAGCAGTAAAGTGAGTTGTCATAGAGAATGAGTTGATTTGTGGAATTGAGAAAATGAAATAGTAGTCCTAAGAAGATCTAAATAAATTGAATTAAAAGAAATTAAATGGATTGAAGAATCAAATGAAGTATTCAAGTAATGTAATTGAGAGAAAATCAGTTAAATGCTTTTGAACAAGCTACTGTAGAGACAGTGATGAAAAGTTAAATGGAATAAGTAAGAGACAATATTTATGTAAATGGTAATGAGGAAAAGTAAACTAAAAGTTGATTATAGTAAAATAAGGACGAGTGTGTTAAGGACTAGAAGAATCAATGATGAAAAATTATTTTTTTCACTTTGGTGTAGATTGGAACCCACCAAGCTTATCTAATTGCTAAATTTAACACATTATAAATCAAATTAAAAATATAATTTTGTCCAACATGTAGGCTGGCCACTTGGAGAGGTTTTTTTTAGCTAAATTTTATTTATATTATTAATTCTTAAGGTGATAATTAAATTTAGCACATGTCAATATTTAAATAATAGAAATTTTCTATTTTTATCTTCATTTCTTGCATCTTTTCCTAATTGAATAAAAGTAAAAAATAATCACTACTTTCTCTACTTATTGAATTTGGTCATTTTAAGTAATAAAATTTATTTGAAAAAAAAGATAAGTGAGACACTTGTCAAATTTTAATAAAGTTAATTTTTCATCTTTATCTTCATTCTTTCCCATCTATTTTTTTTTTAAAAAAACAAAAACAAAAAAAAAAAAAAAAAACAAAATTATTTAATTTACAAAGAGATGGCTGGCCACTACAATGCTAGTATATATATATTTTTTGTTAATAAATAATAAAGGCACATGTTAAATTAGGAGAAATTTCATAATTATTCTAGATAATTCTTTAATTTTTCATTAATTGTAATTATTACATAATTTCAGATTTATATATATATATATAAGTAATTGTATATGGATATGTGTTGGAAAAGTTGGAAACCCAACTCTCTTCCTTTGCAAACCGTAGCTATCACCCTTCACTATCTCCATCTCTTCTTCCTCTTTCTTAACAAAAATTCCTTTCTTTGATATGGTCATGGTGGAAATATTTTATAAGAGACTTTAGTTAGGTGATTATAAGGTTAATAAGGTGACTTTGAGAAGCAGAAATTGTAAAGAAGAAAGGTGTAAGTGGAAGAACTATAAAGGTGACAAAAGAAGAGGAAGCAACTTTGGTTAAGGTAAAATCTGATTTTTGATAAACTATTTACTTTGATATATATATGAGTTGGATAATTGTTAAACTTGAAGATATGAGATAAATATATGGCTAAAGTATAAATATGAGATTAGGGTTTGATTTTGAAGTTTATGTGTTAAGAGTTTAGTAGCTAAAATAAGATTTGTTATGTAAAATCTGGAAATTTCGGAACAGTATTTAGGCAGTAATTAAATCTATGATTTCGTAGCCTTAAAGAAAGATTTTGATTAGGTATAAAACATGAAAGTTATAGGCTTATATGTCCTTTAAATTCTTATAAAAGGGTTTTATTAAATTCAATGTGAGGAGAGAGATATTAGATTATAAATATAACTGACTCGGACTAACAGACATGCAGAAAGTACTAATGAGTTTTAAAGATTTGATAACTTTAGAGTCAAGTTTTTACAAAACAGTTTTTCATTTGGAATATCATGGATTGAATTATAGTGAAATAATTAGAGTCTGCCAGAAACAGGATTATAGGACAGCATATCTAATTTTGAAAATTCACCAATAATTATGTAACACCCAGATTAATCTGAATTTTTGATATATTATAGTATATTCGTCTAGTTTAATTGAGAAAAGTAATTACAGTAATTTGATATGTGTAGAATGAGTTATGGACAGAAGAGTCAAGACTGTCAGGATTAGAAATTAACAAGTAAGTTGCAAAGTGAAACCCTAGGTTTAAGAATTGAAGAGAATTGATCGAATTAAAGTCAGAACTAGTGTAATTGCATGTGAATGAATACTAATATGTGTATAATTAATGTATAGATTCAAGGGAGATTATTGAGATAGAATCGGATTCAAAGTGCAGGAAGTAAAGTGGATTTTATTTTTGGTAGTGAGGTGAGTTATTTATACATCATTTTGCATGTACCATGTCACATTATGAATCATCGAAATTAAATGAACATTGTTCTTTGATGAACCAAGCCTAAAGTGACCCATTATTATTGAGCTGTTATTGTATTACTCACTATTCCTAAACGATTCTAGTGAATATTTGATTTGCTATTGAAACTTCATGCGAATATGAATATGACAATATTATTGTATTGCTATTATAGTTTTTGTGTACAACCAGTGTTATACTGATGAAACCTATTATTTCCATCATTTCATATATGTGCTTTTGGAAGAACTACTCGACTGATGGGGTAGGGGGGAAAATCCATCGGCGTTATGCACAGTGGCCCTCTGGACAGGGTTAATTGTCCAGGACCCTAGCTGGGAAGGGATTTATCCTAGTCGTGAGGTCTAGCTCACCTTATATATTACAGTAATACAGTGATATAATGATGTGCCCCCTTAGTTTGTCATTTTTACATATTTATCAGTGTTCCCAGTGAAATGGTATTTATTGATTCATTTCATATTCTCTACTGTGACCCCATCCTTGCATGTATCATGATGTATATGTAACTCACTGAGTATGTTATACTCATTATATAGTGGTTTATAATTTTTACAGGAATGAGACATAGAAGGTTATTTCCAAGTCATTCATTCTCCGACTTGGGACGTCAAGTACAACAAGGTAGATGCTAATTTTTAAAAGTCATTTGTAAAATCTCTCGAGCTCCATGGTATTGTGTATAATTAGATGATAAGATACTAAGTGTTATATGAACAGTGTTAAAAACTAACATTAAAATGAAAAAAAATGTAGTGTGATTTATTACTAAAGTTTAGTAGTGAATGAATTTAATATATGTAATGCTTAATGATTGATATTGATAACAATAATGATAATGAATGAGTTGCTAGAAATGACACTGTTATAAAGTGACTGTAATATGTTATGGAAGAAATATAGAAATGCTATGTATGTTATTGATATATATAGTTGAGGATATAAGGTTGGTGAACATTTGGGAGTGTGTTTTCTTTGCAGATTGAGATATTTATTATATTGAATTTGGTACTATTCATATTGGGAATTAAGTTAAAATTATAGAGGAAACTATGTCGAAATAATTTCAAGATCATTAATTGTTAAATGCATTTATAATAATAATGGATGAATTTGATATAATTAACTGAAATTGGTATTGTTAGTAGGTTCTACTGATTATCGGTGACTTTAGGTCTACCCGTACCCTAGGACCGTCATGTCCCAAAAGTGAGATATGACAGAAGATACATAACTCACCTCACTGCCAAAAATAAAATCCACTTTACTTCCTTCACATTGAATTTGATTTTATCTCAATAATCTCCCTTGAATCTATACATCAATTATACACATATTAATATTCATTCACATGTAATTACACTAGTTCTAACTTTAATTCAATCAATTCTCTTCAATTCTTAAACCTAGGGTTTCACTTTGCAACTTACTTGTTAATTTCTAATCCTGGCAGTCGTGACTATTCTATCCATAACTCATTCTACACATATCAAATTGTTGTGATTCATTTTCTTAATTAAATTAGACATATAGTACTATATTATATCAAAAATTCATATTAATCTGGGTGCTACATAATTATTGGTGAATTTTCAAAGTCAAACATTGTCACACCCCTAGCTCCAGTGGTGCGATGGTCCTAAGGCAAGGGTAGGCTTAAGGCCACCCTAACCCGTAGAATTCCCATACCCTGAATCTCATATACATTCATATCCAATATAATGTCATGCTAATACATATCATAATTCATTCAAGCATAATTCATTTCTTTACTATACTATTTCATAATAATATTCTCTTGTTCCTTACTGATCAAAAGATGCATCTCACATCACTAAGGAACAAGATTTACCCAAAAGATAACTATTCGTACATCAAAATATTATCATCCTCTAATGACTAACTACGGAGCTCTAAAATATGCTTCCATTACATATTGAGTCATAATACCATTCAATAATTATACATAATCATATAACAAAAGATTTACAATGAAAGCTTTTTGGATGAAAAGGTCAAGAAGCTTGATCTTCTCGGCTAGCTCTCTCACGATCTAAACTACCACCTGAAATCTACAGAAGAGGAGTGAGCCTTCAACTCAGTAAGATATGAACATTTTACAATGAGAATGAAATATTAAATCATGGTCAATGAACAAATAATTATAAACATATAGGCATGAAGGAAGTCATAGGCTTTTACTT
>CANXYC010298279.1:0-13292 GCA_948193065.1 Aleurites moluccanus | reverse complement strand
CTCAACATTCTGATTTCCTTCCACATTAATTACCATTAATGACTTCAGATTACTTGCAATAAATTCTATATACCCAATATTAATTATTCTAACCCATAGACTTAAATAAATCTAAGGAAAATAACTTAAGAAGAAAATTTATCTTATTTTCTTCAACACTGAAATTCCTTGCTTAAACTGATGATTTCTGCCTTAATATAGAATAATCTAGAGGTCTAATGCATTAATTTAAGTATTAATACCTTAGAAAATAAAATGAGACTAATCTGAGAAAAGACTGGATTTAACGAAGAAAGAAGGAAGGAAAAATCATGAAAACGCTACTGGGGTTAAATAGATCACTGCCTCAGAAAACACGCTTGCCAGCTCGCCTCGCTAATCCTGCCTCGGCAATGCTACCTCGCATAAGCCAGTTCGCCATTCTCACTTCGCATTATCCAGCTCGCACTTTCCTGCTCGCCAAACTAATTCGGCAATGCCACCTCGCTATTCCAGCTCGCATATGTCACCTCGCATATGCTGCCTCGCCAAACTCTCCTTGCGAACTCTCCTCGCGAACTCTTCCTCGCATATGCCACTTCGCTTCTTCTCTTCTTCACCTCTTCACTAAACTCTGCTTCACGAACTACCACTTCGCACATTCCCTCTTTGCATAATGCCTCCTCGCCTAATGCCTCTTCGCATAATGCCACCTCGCCTTTCCTCTTCGCCTAACCTCTTCGCCAAGTCTGCTTCGCCAAACCGCTTCACCAAACTCTCTTCACTAAACCTCTTCGCCAAACCTCTTCGCATATGCTTCTTCACCAATTTCCACTTCAGCAATTTCACCTCTCCACTTCGCCACTTCGCATTGCCAGCTCGCAAAATGCCACTTCGCATTTTGTCGGCTCGCCTTAACCAGAACCTACTATGTTGAAACTCTTCCTCGACAACTTAGACTTAACCAGCTCGCAAAAGAGCTACAAATATCTAAACTTACTAATTCTTTTTTCCATTTAAAATAGACATGTAGGGGCACAACATATCAAAAATTCAAATCACTAAGACCAACACACAGACCATGGTGACTCTTCAAAGGTCACCCAGACTTACTGCCCCAAAATCCAACCGCACAGACCTGATAAAATTCACTCTCCACTGTGATATACTTATCCAAAAATTCTAAAATTTTTACAGCCAACATCACAACACACAAAGGAACATTTTTCATGTTTACACCTTTAGCTAAATCTGCCCCAGTCATTCCTAGCAAATTTAAACAAACACTACCTTTTTGCAGAAACACTCAGTCAAACCAGCCTAGCTCAAATTGATATAACTCATCACACACAGAATTTTGCCAAGACAATTTACAAAATTATAGTTAAGACATAAACTCACAACTTTCATGTTTTACACTTTACCAAATTATTTCTTTAAGATTATGCAATTATCATCACAAAATCCTGCAACTGCAAATCAGAAATTCTGAAATTTTCAAACATTCATATTTGAAATTAATCAACTCTCCAAACATACAATTTAATAAAAATACAACAAAATGGATAGATATTACAGAAATTTATAGGCAATAACCACAACTCAATAATCTTCATCAAAGGCATCAAAAAGGCAAGGAAACACAAATCAAAAGTATGAACAAAAACTAGGCAAATTGCACAATTAGGGTTCGGCCAAGAACCATTTTTCACAATTGGATTCCAAATGGCATTTTATCAATTTAGGCAAGTAATTTGATGCATAAGAGGCTCACCTAATACTCCAAATCACCAAGAACAATAGATTTGCTACCCAATTCCTCAAATCCTCGGTTTAGACCAAAATCGGCGATTTTCTCCGAACGAATTTTCTATAACGATATGAACATCAATTAAACATCAATTAATACCCAATTAACTTATTCTATAGCCAGTTTACACATCTTAATTCATGTATACAAAATCCAATTACACAACTTCATTTTAGGGTTTCAAAATTAGGGAAAATTGTTTAATGCATCAATTGATGCAATTAAACTATTTACCCAATCCTATTATCATCAAATTAACCTAATTAAACCATAAAAACAAAAAAACAAACAACTTACCCAAAAACTCTCAAATGCACGAAATTTGCTCCTTGGAATTCTTGAATTTTTCTTGATTTTTCATGGCTTAATTTGGTAGTTAAATGTTTGTATGGTTTTTGTTTTTGATTTCTAACACTTTTCTTTCACAAATCAACCAAAAAAAAAAAATCAAATGGGAAGAAGAGAAAATGGCTACTGGCAAAGGAAGAAAAATGAGCAAAAAAAATTTTTCTAAGTCACCTTTATATAGTAGGACAAAATTGGCAAATTACCCTTTTGGTCCTCCAATTTTCCAAAATTTACTTTTGATCCTTTTTCACTCTGTAATTTATTCCGATAATTCCGTTGGGAATTGGAATTCAAAGTGAATGTTAAAACATCATATTTTTATTAATATTAATTAATAAAAATAATTTCAGAGTTGTTCTAATACTCAGACTATCGAAATTTTACTATTCACCAAAAATATCATTTATTTAGGATTTTTGCCATCGCTTCCTTTATCAGTGTTCTTAATTATTTTTCTCATATTTCTTTTTATTGTATTCATACATGCATATACATTATCACTTACTCTCAATCGAAATTCAAAAATTCATTCATCGACCGAACTGCTATTTTTACGGCAGCAATATCGGCACCGACAATTTCCGAAAAATTTTCTCATTTTCTCTCTAACTGAATTTTCAAAATTATCATTGGTTATTTCGATAATTTTAATCTATATACTAAGAACTTTATCATGCATAAGAGTTAGGGCTTTCTAAGGTATTACACCAGCAAATTTAAGAATTTCTGACCCAAACTTGGGGATTAAATAAGTTAATTTTATGTGAAATTATAGTGAAAAGAAAGAGTTGAAAAATATTTTGGAATACTGAAAATAAGAGTAATGGCAAAATTATAAATAAAGGCAACTTTGGGGGCAATTTTGGAAATCCACTGTCTGGAATCTAGAAATGACCCAGAACTATTTTTAAATGATAGAACAACTTAAAATAAAGTATTTCACTCCCCACACTTGAGGTTGAATATAATCAGAATAGATAAAATAAATTACAGAAAGTTTTGGGGTCAAAAATACAAATAAGAAAAATTTTGGACCAAAAGTGCAATTAAATAAAGTTGTGGGACCCAGCCTTTCTAGAAACAAGCCAAGGTGGCCGGTCATGGAAGAGGAAAAATGAAAATTATTAATAAAAAATGATTAATGGACTTATTAATTAATAGGAAAGGTGACAAATCACCAAATCTAAAAATTTCTATTTGTTTTGTCTTCATTTCTTTTTGGAGTTGGTTTTAGTGTACAAAAGATAAGTGTTGGCTGCTATTTTTGGGAGAGTGGCCGAACTATATGAGGGAAGAAAAAGGCAAAGAAAAATGTCTTCCAACCTTTCCAATAAATCAACTAAAATTAGATAGGAAGAGATGAGAGAAAGAAGAGGGAGAAGAGGAAATTGATGGAGAGTATCTTAAAGTTTTTGGTGGAGAAAAAGGAAGTGGGATTCAAGTATTTTGACTTGAGGTAATGATTCTAAACTTATCATTTTTAATTATATTTAAGAGTTCTATAGCATGATTTGGAAAATAATTGAGGTAATTAAGCTAAAAATATAAAGAATGAGTTAGGGTTTATATAGTTTATGAATTCTGTTTTAAGGCAGTAACTTGTGGTTGATATTCCAAAATTTTAATGACTGAATTTGAGGATAGTTAAAACATAAAAGTTGTATATAAATATGTTAATTAGATGTATGTAAAAGAAATTTGGAAAATTCTAGGTGAGGGAAGAGTTATTGGGTAAAATTTGTGACTGACCTGGAATTAGGTTTTCTAGAAAATGCTACAGTTTTTTATTTTTACATAATGATAGAGACAGAATTAGAAGATTTGTTCAACATAAAAAGTGTTCATTTATGTCTTATATATAATCCTAAAGGGTTTTTCATTTTTAATTATGGTTGATGATATATTAGGTCATAAGTATAGATTGCCCGAAATGATTGTTTAACAGAACATAGGTTACATAATTCTATTAATTTAAGGATCATAAAGTTTGAATTGGAGAAAGTGTTAAACATAAAAGATGTTCATTTATGTGTTATATAAATTAATGTAAAATGGTTTTGTAATTGGATTGTACCGAAATGTTCTTAATGCATACTTGATATTGTTATTGATTTCCATTGACCTATTTACATGTGGATTTGACAGAGCTACGGCTCTGACAGGGTAGTGGGAAAATACTATCAGCAATATGCATATTGATTACTGATGCCTAGCTGGGATGAGTTATGGTCCTGACCATAGGGTCTGATCAGCCTTATGCTTACTGATACTGATGTGATATTGATACTACTGGAGACTGTATGTTCGCATATAGTCCATAATGATACTACTGGAGACTGTATGTTTATATATAGTCCATCCCTTTATATGTTTTATCTATATGATACGAGTATTATTTACCTGTTCATTAATTCCAAGCTTATATCTTATTGCTTACCATTGATGGTCATTCTTTCATCGATTTAATTGTTACCTGTTCCAAACTTCCAAACATATTTGGTATGCAAATTAATTAACCTTGACATGTTAATTGAATATATTGATATTCTTCATTGTATTTATTGATACTTGACTACCATTGTTATCCTTTGTTATCATATGCTTATATCACCTGTTTAATGATGTATGCATGCTCACTGAGTATTTTATACTCACCAAATTAGTGGTTTATAATTTTTACAGGAATGTGTTAGAGAAAACTGATTTCAAGTCAATTTCTTTTCCGACTTGGAACGTGAAGTACATCGAGGTAGAATTGTATTTGTTAAAGGTCATTAGTGACAATTCTTAGAGCTCCATGATACTGTATATAATTAGATGATTGAGTATTATAATGATGTATGAACAGTGAAATATTTAATGGTACAGTGACATTCAAAATGTAATGTGTAATGCATAATGATTGAAAATGTCAATGATAATAAAGCAATAAGGATAGTGACAGAGGTAAATAATAAAATAATATTTATATGTTTTAAAAGAGATTTAGAAGTATTATGTATGTTTGTGAAACTGTGAAGTTCAAGGTATAAGGATGGTAAATTATTGGAAGTGCAAAAATAATTTTTAGTGCAGGCTGGGTAATTTTTGAGAGACCCAATTTTGGGTCGGGAATAGCATTAAAATTACAAAGGAAACTTTGATAAATTTTCTGTAAAATTTATAAGAAATAAATGGGATTTAAGTATTGATTAATGAATTAATATTAATTGAATGATTGATAAATGGATTGTTCATGAGTTCTACAGGTTTTCGGTGACTTTAAATCTACTCGTGCCCTAAGACCGTCGCAACCCAAAAATGGGTCGTGACATGTTCGAAATCTGTGAATGTAATTTTCCTATATCTACTTACTTTGTGGATATTGTCAATGAAAGGGGTAAGCTCCTGGTGTTGAGATAGTCGACCTTGCATACACAAACACAAAAAGCAATAGAAATAAAGGAAATAAATAAACTGTAAATATTTTTGTTTTTTTATATATATTTATCTATTTTCAATGGTAGAAAGAAAACTAAAGCAGTAAATTAAATTGTAAATAAATTAAATGAAATGATAATAAAAATGAAACAACAAAATGACAAATAAAAAAAAAATGGAATAACAAAAAAGAAAAATGAAATGATAAAGAAAATTAACAAACAAAACAAAATAACAGCAAATTCAAATTCACTAAAAGACGAAATAAACTAAAAGATGAAATAGACTAAAGGACAAAAGATAAAAACAAATGCAAAAGTAAAATCCCAAAACTAAAATTTTGAACAAAATCAAATAGAACCCAAAAGCTAAAATTTTAAACCAATACATAGACTAAAATAACAAATTAAACACAGTAACAATAGTTTGATGAAACTTTAAAATAAACAAAATTTTAACACATAATCAAAATTCATGAAATTTTAAAATTAATAAAAGCAATAAAAAAAATTCAATTCCAACTAATAATTACGTCTAAATTCTTTTTCGGTAATAGCGCCAAAAATTTGATCATCCCTATCACGTCCCAAAAATAGGACATGACAGTCTTAGGATATGAAACTCGTCTACATACCTGTCATGACCCAACCTGAAAGCCATGATGGTCCTACGGTACGAGTGTTGTCTAAGCTACCAGTACCATGAAGAACCCAAATAATTGTACTATATGGCATGCAATTCAATAACAAGCTCAAATATAGCTTGACAATTTAATGAAAATTTGGGCAGCATCTCGTCTATATAAGGATTATACCTAGCTGAAAAACATGCAAATAAGAACTTCCAATATATATTTCAACATCTATACTCAAATTAATGATACCTCTGGATCTCCAATATCAACTCAATATATATATATGTATATCAAATCATCTCCATTCATAGTATAATATATATATATCTCCAAAGTATAACTTATAGATATAAAGATGCAAACGCACATATATACATGTCATTCCTTAGTTTACAGTACCATGGAACCTCTATACTATACAAATATTTACATATTCCTTTTGGGACTGGAATATTACATGTCACTGAATAGTAAAATTCCAAGGCGAGGATAGGAGGTGCCTATGAAATTCGGGCCTCACTACTGATCTGAAAATGATAACCACTGAAGGGAGTATAAAAATACTCAGTGAATCTATATGTATAAAAATGCAGTAAATGATCATGATACCGTGGTTGCTCATATTTGGCCTGTAGAATTAATATAAAATAACAAGTGAAGAATATGACCAGTATCTGTATCAATATTCATATAAGTATCCATGTAATTATCCATATGAGTATTCATATAAAATCCAATGTACGAGTCTACACACATATGATATAACAGGATTGGGTCCAATGAGAAGTATATTTGTATTATAATAGCACAATTGTGCAAAATCTAGTGTATGTAAGAGTGATCAGCCCTTACGGCTAGAGAATATAATATCCCTCTCTAGCAAGGGTCCAGTGAATACCAGTGTGCACACGGTCGATGGATTTACCCACTATACCATCGAGATAGCCCTGTTATAATACCATACGGGTGTGTCTCTATATAACAATATAAATAGCATAAATATAACTCATATAGCTGTAGAATGATCATATATATATATTTATAATGAATAATAGAACAAGTTTGGGTAATGTCAAAAAAATTCCCAGCGGGGCCCAGTTGCGCTGCCGCAACTGACTCTTGCCGTTATGGGTCCATTTTGGGATTTTTGAGTAGTTTTTGGTTATCTATGTTACCAAAGGATTTAGGTGGACCATGAGGTACAGTTTTAAAGCTTAGGTCAAGACTAGAAGATTGGGCCAAGTGGTGGCTCAATTGGCTTTCTGAATTTCATTTTATAGCCAAACAAAGTTTAGGTCATTTTAGGTCGTTTCGGCGGGCTAATTTGCACTATTTGTGTTTTTGGGTATCAAACTCTACTTTATTAGCTCAAATGAAATATTATAGCATATATGATGCAAATCATGCATGATTATACATAAGAACTCACCTTTTATGCAATTAAGCCAATTTAGCCCCCAATGCACTAACAATAGCCCTAGTCGGCCTATCGTCCGACACTCCGAGCTGTAGTTCTCAACGGTTCACCTATTTCCACATATAACACTCCGGTAAAACTTTATAACATCATAAAACACATTATTCACATAAACAAACATCAAGCATACACTGTATGCTCTATAAACCTCACTTTGCACAAATCATATTATTTCCATACCTTTATGCTATAACACATATCTATCATTACAAATGACTTACATTATACTTATTCATCACTTATATAACATATTAACAACTCTTATATACTTGATTCCACATTCCATATCAAACATACACCATATTCAAGTTTACCTTTCAAGTACTTAAATCAATCATTCTTTACCTATCTAAACCTATACATTTGCATCATTTTCATCACTTAACCATAATCAAACACTTCCTTCCTAAACACATTAACCTAACACATTAAACTAACAAAGTCAAATGGTTCGGCCAAAATGGAATTCATTCCATTCATCCATTTTTCAATGTCATTCAATTATACAACATTAATATACATCAATTACATAACATTCAATCATTTAAACCTATTAAACATCAAACACAAAACCATTACACAAGCACCTCAATGATTCGGCCAAAATAGTGCTTCATCCAAATCAATTTCTTTCCAACAATTGATCACCAATTCATAACATACACATCAAATATATACTATTTCATCATTCAAACCTATAAAATAACAAAGTTCAAAACCATTTTTCAACACCATATAGTTCGGCCACTTTGGAATTCTATTCAAATGAATTTATTTCAATCATTTCACCACTAATTCATATTATACACATCAAATAAACATCATTTGAACCAAATAATCCATCAAAACAACATTTTAATTCAAAGTTCTTCCTATTAGAGTTTCCATTCAACTTTTTGAATTTCATCCATCCAAAACATGATTTGAACATAAATAAACATCAAAGAACATCTTAAGAACATATTTGAATCAAAAGAATCACAAAACCAATTACTTACCAAAAGTTTTTCAAAATCTTCAAAGCTTTGATTCTTTGATTTTTCTTATTTTTCTTTTGAATCTATGGATATAATTGTGTTTAGAATGATGGAATTAACATGTTTCCATCAAAAAATGAAAGAAAACAACAAGTTATGGTGTAGATTCAAGGTGGTCGTACCATACAAATGGAGGAGAGAGAAGTTGGCTGAAATTTTTGGCTAAGGAAAAAGAAGAATGGTGAAGGGGTGGGAAAAATCTACTTAAAAATCAATGGAATAATCCTATACATCAAGTTTATGGTATATGTGGTGAAACCTAGCTATCCAACCATCTATTTCTTCATCTTTTCATCCAATGGTTAGATTTAAGTAAGCCTAAAATATTACCATAGACTTGCATACACTATAAAACTCCATATTTCAAAGGAAAAGTCCAAACTACCCTTAGTTCAAATGGAAATCCCAAATCAAGCAGCTTGCCCGGGATTATTTTCTACCGGATTTAATTCTCCAACAATAATTCAAATAAACTTAATAATATTATTTTCATGTCCTAAAATTATTTTCTACCTTCAAATATAGTGTTAATTTCCATAAAACTCGAAGGGGGTGTGAAATGACCATTTTGCCCCCAATTCACCAAAAACTCAAATTTTCCTGATTTTGTCCTAACAGCCTTTAAACCACTTTAACTCATATAATACATCATAAAACATGCACATATGCTCAATTTATGCATAAGCATACAATATCACACAACTTTCAATTCAAGGAAAAATTTCCCTTAGGTTACCATTTATGGTTTAGGTTCTAGGTTATAGGTGAGGTGTTACATTCTACCCTCCTACAAATAAATTCGTCTCCGAATTTACTTTAAGGTTATAAGTAGAATAAAACCTGACTCAGGAAACAAATGGGGATATCTGTGCCTCATCACAACTTTACTTTCCCAAGTGCATTCCTCTATACTTATGTTATGCCACAATACTTTAACCATAGGAATGCTCTTGTTCCTAAGCTGTCTGATCTGACGATCCACAATCTGAACAGGTATTTCCTCATATGAAAATGTTTCATCAATATCTATCTCTTGGGATTGCAGCACATGGGACGGATCTGGGACATACTTCCGTAGCATGGAAATATGAAACACTGGGTGTACATGCCCCATATTCGGTGGAAGAGCTAATATGTATGAAACATTACCAACCCGATCCAATATCTCGAATGGTCCAATATACCTAGGTGACAACTTTCCTTTCTTCCCAAATCTCATCACTCCTTTCATAGGAGAGATCTTTAAAAACACATGGTCACCCACTGTAAACTGCACATCTTTTCTCTTTGGATCTGCATAGCTCTTCTACCTGCTAAAAGCAGTCTTTATCCGTTCCTGTATGATAGGGACTTTCTTCATTGTTTCTTTGATAAGATCTGGCTCCTCTAACTACTTTTCACTCGGTTTCACCCAACATATCGGTGATCTACATTTCCTGCCATAGAGAGCCTCATATGGTGCCATTCCAATGGTAGAATGGTAACTATTGTTGTAAGCAAACTCTATCAGTGGTAGGAAGTGATCCTAACTGCCCTTTAAATCCAATACACACAGTCTCAACATATCCTCTAGTGTTTGAATAGTTCTCTCTGACTGTCCAGCTGTCTGAGAATGGAATGTTGTGCTGAAATGCAGTGTAGTACCTAATGCCTCCTAGAATTTCTGCCAAAATCTGGAGGTGAACTGAGTACCTCTATTAGATATGATCACTGATGGTACCCCATGCAACTGTACAATTTTATCCACATAGAGCTGGGCATACTGTGCAGCTGTGTATGTTGTCTTTACTTCTAAGAAATGAGCTGACTTGGTCAATCTGTCCACTATCACCCATACTAAATCATATCCTTTCTGTGTCTTTGGCAATCCCACCACAAAATCCATTGTCACTTGGTCCCATTTCCACTCTGGTAGCTGAATCTCTTGAAGGAAACCTGAAGGTTTCTGATGTTCAAATTTCACTTGCTAACAGGCTAGGCATTTGGAAACAAACTCTGCTACATCACCCTTCATGTTTGGCCACCAATAAAATTCCTTCAGATCATAGTACATCTTTGTCACCCCTGGATGGACTGTATAAGAAGAGTAATGAATCTCCTTCATAATTTGCTCTTTGTACCCTTTAACATCAGGAGCATACAATCGCCCCTTACATTTTAACACATCTCCCTCAACAGCAAAATTAGGAGCTTTACCATTCTGAACCAAGTCTCTGATCTTTACACACTGTGAATTCTTATTCTGGGAGTTCTTTATCTCATCTATAAGCAAGGATTTCACTTGGAGTTGGGCTATCAATACTATTTCCTACCTCTGTGATTCCAAGTCCAAAGTCAAACCATCAGCCATTAACTCCCACAATTCCTGTACCAATGGTCTTTCTGTAGCAGTCACATGGGATAGACTTCCCATTGATTTTCTACTAAGGGCATCTGCTACCACATTTGCTTTCCCAGGGTGATACAGAATCTAGCAGTCATAGTCTTTCAGTAACTCAATCCATCTCCTCTGCCTCAAATTTAGTTCTTTTTGCTATAAGATGTACTGTAAACTTTTATGATTAGTGTAAATCTCACATTTCACCCCATACAGATAATGCCTCCATATCTTTAAAGCAAAGATCACTGCTGCCATTTCTAAATCATATGTGGGGTAATTCACCTTATGTTTCTTCAATTGGCGGGAAGCATAAGCAATCACTTTTCTATCCTGCATCAATACACAACCCAAACCAATCCTCGAAGCATCACAGTATATAGCAAAACTACCTGCCTCAGTAGGAAGAGTCAACACTGGAGTAGTGGTCAAACAGGTCTTAAGAGTCTGGAAACTCTTTTCACATTCATCATTCCATTGGAACTTCACATGTTTCCTAGTCAACTTTGTGATAGGTACAGCAATTCTAGAGAAGTCTTTAACAAATCGACGATAATACCCTGCCATACCCAGAAAACTCCTGATCTCAGTAATTGTGGTGTGACGTGGCCAATTAGCAACTGCTTCAACTTTCTATAGATCTACCTTTATACCATCCTTGCTAACAATATGTCCCAGAAATATCACCTCTGTCAACCAAAATTCACATTTAGAAATTTTTGCTTACAGCTGATTATCTCGTAATAACTGCAATGTGATTCTGAGATGTTCTTCATATTTCTCTTTGCTCCTAGAATACACCAAAATATCATTGTAACACCTCATTTTAAAGCTTTGAACTTAAGCTTTAAAAGGGGCAAACTTAAGAGATTTGTCTTTTGTTTAAATGATATGTAATATACATGTTTATGCTTGAATTGAATGTTTATGCATGTTTTAGAAAGTTTTCACAATTGTAAAAGTGCTTTAAAAGCCGTTAAGAAGAAATCGGGAAAAATTCAGTTTTTGGTGAACTGGGGGTAAAATGGTCATTTCACACCCATTCGAGTTTTATAGAAATTAACATAATATTTGAAGGTAGAAAAGAATATTAGGACATAAAAATTATGATATTTAATTTATTTGATGTTTTGTTGGATAATTAAACCCGGTTAAAAATAGTTCCCAGCAAGCTGCTCAATTGAAGTGCCTGAGGTGTTTTATTTGAACTAAGAGCAATTTAGTTATTATAGGAGAATCGTCCTGAGCTAGGGCTGCGGATGGCGAGTCACGGGCTGACTAGGCCTGTTTGGAGTACTATTTGGGCATTTTTGATAGAGGTGAGTCTATATATATGATTGATGCATTATTCATTCATAAGTTATGCATTTATGCATATGAAATGATATCCTTGCTTGAAAACCATTAATGATCCACTTTTGAGCAGATTTGCCAATATGACCTAAAATAGAGCTACCGAAATACCTATAATTAGCATAAACTTTGATTTTGTATAAAAGTTATTCTGAAAGGCTTTTTGATACGAAACCAAGCCCAATTGTCAATTATATATATGTATTTATTATTGGTATAAAGAAAATGACATGTAAATATTGATTTCAAGGCAAACAAGAAAGTGCCTGAAAAATAAGAAACAGAATCGTAATTTAGGGTGCCAGTTGCGCTGGCGCAACTAGGCCTCGGCTGGCAAAAATATGATATTAAGCCAAACGTTTCCTTTGAACTTTATTATGTTATATATCATCGTTTAAGTCATATTTGAGACTTATATTGATATGTTTATGCTATATGAGACATCTGCATATAATTTGTTATAACAGGACTACTTAGCTGGTGTAGAAATAAACCATCGGCTGTGTACACAGATATCTGTTATGACCTCTGCTAGGGAGGGGTAAATTCCCTATGCCATGGTGTAATGTGGTTGGAAATAATGTGATTGGATGGAAATGTGATAGAAGAGAAGTGAAGTAACAGTTTGCTATATGATATTATCTAACATGTTACAGGCTCCTGTTATATTATATGCATTATGGTTCATGATATGTATTTCATCATGCTATCACCAATATTCATATTTACAGATCATTAATGGATAGATGTGACTTGTCATGAATAATATTGCATACTCATATATATATTGACTCACTGAGTATAATCTTATACTCACCCCCTCAGTGGTTATATGTTTTCAGGACCTCAGTGAGGCA
>CANXYC010298140.1:0-15947 GCA_948193065.1 Aleurites moluccanus | reverse complement strand
TGGAAGAAAAACAATTGGAAGAAAGGAAATGGAGCTACGGATGGAGGAGAAGAAATGCAGAAATTTTGGCCAAATTCGTTTTTATATAATAAGACAAAATAGGTAAATTACACTTTAGTCCTCAAATTTTTCAAATTTTGGGTTTGGTCCTTTTTCGCTCAGTAATTTATTCCAGTAGTTCCGTCGGGAATCGGAATTCAAAATGAATGTCTAAACATCATATTTTAATTAATACTATTTAATAAAAATAGTTTCAGAGTCGTTCTGAAACTCAGACCGATAAATTTCACTATTCACCGAAAATACTCTTTTGCTCGTTTTATGAGCGTTCTGTAATATTTTCTCAAATTTCTTTTTACTATTTTCATACATGAATATAAATTATCAATTATCCTCAATCAAAATTCAAAAATTCATCCGTTGCCCGTTCTGCTATTTTTACGGCGGTGATATCTGTACCGACGTTTTCAGAAAAATTTTCTCGTTTTCGCTCTAACTGAGTTTCTAAAATTATTATTGTTTATTTTGATATTTTTAATCCATATACTAAGAACTTATTTCCCAAAAACTTGTTATGCATAAATATGGGGTATTACATAAGTAAAATGAATAACTAATTGATGATTATAGATTTTGCATGTGATACTGGGTTCTACGGGTGCCGGTCACTATTGGCATCTCCCATATCCTAGGATTGTCGTGATCCGGAAACCGGTCGTGCCATTCACGAGCGTGAGATATGTCTTCACAGGCGTGAGATATCATTCACCACCGTGATAAAACTTCCTGTGTAAATTTGTCGGATCCTCATATTTGCCATCATGGATGTGAAATGTCTATTCACGGCCGTCAAAATATTTCAGACCTAAATGTAAACAGTAGTATTCATGGCAGTGAAATCTCTCTTCACTAGCGTGATGACACAAGTCTATAAATACCCAACCTTATTTATTCATTTTTCATATTTCAATTATTTCGGCCATTTCTCTCTCTACTTCATAAATACTCTTCAACCACCCTTAAAACTCATTAAATTCTTTCTTCTAATTATTATTTCAACTCCATTGACACAAGAAACAAGAATCAAACATCCTAGAAACATCAAGATTTTAACTTCTCAAGGATCCTCCATTTCAAAGTATTTATTCCAAACTCAAATCTAAGTTTAATATAAGTTAATACATGGTTGGAGTAGATGAATATAAGTTAAGTATAGATATTTAATAGTATCAATTGGCATTTATTATGGATTATAACAAAGAATAATGGATTTAGGGTTTTCGATGAATAGTAACTATTCATCCCAATCTTTCTCTAATAAGTGATTAAATTCATGTTAAAAAATATGTTAGGATTCTAAAAGATGATTAGAATCATAAGAATTTATTATGTATGATCATTATTGGGTAAAACCCTAATTTTGAGTACTAGGGATTTGACATAGGAGAGGAGAACTTAAGAGAATAAAGAAGATTATGGTATACACAAGTGATTGAGAGATTTACAAGGATAATTTACTTTGAGGTAAGTATAAACATTGCACATGCATGTTGTTCTTTGAAATTAATGATTCAATCCTTTCCATTACATATGTATTTAAACCTCCATGTTATGAAATATTGTATTATTAGCCTAGTCAATGAATTTTCCATGATGTTCTTAAATTGATGATAACTTATTCCATGAAATCACCTTAATTGATGTGAATGACTTGGTCATCCTTCCTTGGGCCAAGCTCATATGAAACCTAGTTGCTAAATTGAATAAAGCCATGTTTATATGTTGATGGTCTTGTGACCAATATGATTTTTTGAGAAATCCAAGCTTTATGACCTTTATGATATGCATATGTATAGAACGCTCTTCCCAATGAGAGTAAATTCATTTGTCTATTGTGCACGTTGGGAGCCTAGTTGATAGGGTTATTATTAGTATTCCACTTAGAGGGAGGCCATGAGCTTTAGGCATATGCTCGACCAAGCATATGTGACATGATAAGGTAGCAAGGCTACCGATGAGTTATGATTATGACAGTTCTATCTTATAATTTGTTTGATAGTGCCATTCAATTGGGAGCACTTATGTTTTTTTGCAAGTATAAACCTATGATACTTTCATACTAAAGTTCTTTAGTTTAACATATGCATTGCATGTTTATATCTTACTGAGTTAAAGTCTCACTCATCTTTTGTGGATTTCAAGGGACAGTGTAGCTCGAGAGAGAGCTAATTCAGAAGACATAGCTTCTTGATCCATTCCAACAAGAAGACTCTATGTAATCTTTTGATGAACCATTATTTTGTATTAATGTAATTATATATATGTACGAGGAGTATACTCTAGAGCTCCGTAGTTAGATGTAGAGGATGATACTATTTTGATGTTTAGATTGACACATTTGTGGATTGTCTCTTATTCCTTATTGATGTGGGACGCATCTTTTGATTGGTAAGGAACAAGAGGAAATCATATAAAGATGTATTGAATGCATGAATCATGAATATATGATTCATAGAACTGACTATGCTTGATGATTTCTACGTATGATATGGATATATGATGTGTATGAGATCCAGGTTATGGGTGTTCTACGGGTTTATGGTAGCCTTAAGCCTACCCTTACCCTAGGACCATCACACCACTAGAGTTGGGGTGTGACAACTGTGGTATCAGAGCTATAGATTTATAGTTCTTAATATAAAAATATAGATAGATGTGCATAAGCCCTAGTCTAAGTGTTGATTAAGATAACTACGAAGTATAGAATTTATGTCTCGTCTATGTTGTGTCTTCCTTGGGTATAGATCTGCGCTAAATGTGCATAGTGAGTATGATCTTGTTTGTTTTTCTTATCAGTATCAAGATGCCTCCATGACATGGTAGAGGACGAGGTCAAGGCCATCCTAGACGAGATTTGCCTTCCGAAGAAGGTTCTGTAGGTGGGAATAGAGATGATGAGGTTCCTTTGGTGCCACAAATGAATGTGGCTAATATGGCTTAACAATTAGAACAGCTATAAAGGAACTATGCAATGGTATCTGAGTTCATTACTGAGCAAAGATAGTAGCAGGTACCTCCAGTACAAGCTTTAGAGATTCATGTTCCTACCGTAGTCCCACTGCCAGTGAACAGCTACAAAGGAACTATGCAATGGTATCTGAGTTCATTTCTGAGCAAAGATAGTAGCAGGTACCACCAGTACAAGCTTTAGAGATTCATGTTCCTACCGTAGTCCCACTGCCAGTTGTACCTCAGGTAGAGAAGGTATCATTTGAGAGGTTTCTTAAGCTAAGCCCTCAGAGTATAGAGGTGGATCCTACTAATTTCCTAGAAGAAATTGTAGAGAAAGTATAGATTTTATGGGTTCCCGATAGGAGAGGCATAGAGTTTGTTGGCTATCTGATGAAAGTTGAGGCCAAAGAATGGTTCAAAATAAGCATTTCTAGTATGCTTCGAGGTAGTAAGGATCTTTCATAGGAGAGGTTTAAGGAATTGGTGCTGAATGAATTTTTTTTAGAGAGTGTAAGAGAAGCAAAATCTATTAAGTTTGAGAGATTGGTTTAGACTCATGGTATGAGTGTTTCAGAGTATGCCAGAAAGTTCAGTTAGTTAAGCAAATTCACTCTAGCTTTAGTGCCTACAAAAGCGGTATGGATTCAGAGATTCTACAGAGGATTAGTGGCTCCATTGTTTAAACTCTTAGCTACTCTTGAGTTTGACTCTTACTCTAAGCTTATTGATAAGGCTAGAGTGATTGAGAATAGAAAGATGGAAACTATATCTGAGAGAGTAAAGAAGAAGAAAGTTAAAATGGGCAGTTCTTCCAAGCAAGAGTGTGTGGTGAAAAGTATGGGAATGACTCAACAGTCAGTTCCTCATAATGGGTATAGAGGACTTTCAGAGAGACTGCAACAAAGTCGGACTACCCCTGGACCCACTTATCAAATGAGCCATGGTACAACCAGTTCTACACCACCTAGGACTATAAATCCTTTATGTCCTACATATGGTAAACTTTATAGAGGGCCTTGTTATTATAAAACAGAAGTATGCTATGGATGTGGACAACAAGGTCATTTACTCAAGAATTTTCTATAATCATCCTTTGGAGTTAGACCTCAGACTTCTCATACTATAATTCCAATATATAGGGAGAGGAGTGTTGGTTAGCAGCCTGGTGCGGGGCGAGGTATTTTGAGCAGGACTCCAGAGGCTGGCAGAGGGTCAGGACAGCATGTGACTCAGGCTTCAGGGTCAGTTACTATAGGTAGAGGCAGAGGGAGAGTATTTTCATTGGCACAACATGAGGCCCAAACATCCAATACGATTGTTACAGGTATTATTTTGATCTAAGCTTTGAATGCTATAGTGTTGTTTGATTGGGGAGCTACACATTCATTTGTGTCATCATGTTTTGTTAAGAAATTTCATGTGTCATGTGGGTTGCTTGAGAATGTGTGTGTTGTTTCTACTCCCTTGGAGGAAGAGGTTGAAATCAAAAACTTTTATCCTTTATGTGTGATTAGCATAGGTGGTAAGAGCTTGAATATAAATTTGATTGAATTACCTGTGTTAGAGTTTGATGTGATTTTGGGCATGGATTGGTTGTCTAAGCACTATGCTACCATAGATTGTAATGGGAATAAGATAATTTTCAAGTCACCTTCAGGTGAGGAGTTTGAATTCTAGGGAGAGAGAAGTGAAGTATCATACAATGAGGTATCTGCCATTGGGGCAAGAAGATTATTGAGGAAGGGATGCCAAGGGTATTTGGCTTATGTCCGGGATACTCGAAAGGAAGTAAAAGAAATAGAGCATATTCCAGTAGTTAGTGTGTTTCTGGATGTATTTCCTAAAGAATTACCAGGGTTTTTGGATATATTTCCTAAAGAATTACCAGGGTTGCTATAGGATAGAGAGATAGAGTTCCATATCGAGTTGCTACCTTGCACGAGCCCAATTTCTATTCCTCTTTACCATATTCCACCAGTTGAGTTGAAAGAATTGAAGGTTCAATTGCAAGATATGCTTGATAAAGGATTCATCAGACCCAGTAGTTTGCCTTGGGGTGCACCAATACTCTTTGTGAAGAAGAAAGATGGTTTAATGAGATTGTGCATAAATTATAAGAAGCTTAACTAGGTTACCTTCAGGAAAGTATCCTTTGCCAAGGATAGATGATTTGTTTGACCAGTTGTAGGGTGCTAGTCATTTCTCCAAGATAGAAATGAGGTCGATCTATCATCAATTGAGAATTCAAAATGAGGATGTACCGAAGACGGTTTTCGAACCAGATATGGATACTATGAGTTCTTAGTGTTACCATTTGGATTGACTAACACACCAGATGCATTTATGGACCTGATGAATAGGGTATTCAGACCATTTTTGGACAAGTTTGTCATTTTATTCATTTATGACATTCTTGTATATTCAAGAGTAAGGAAGAGCATGAAGAACATCTCTAAATTGTATTACAGACCTTGAGGGAGCATGAGTTGTTTGCCAAATTCTCCAAGTGTGAGTTTTGGCTTGATAATGTTTGTTTCCTTGGGCATGTGGTGAGCAAGGAATGACTTAAGGTTGATCCAAAGAAAGTAGATGCAATCCTTAATTAGCCTAGACCCACTAATGTATTTGAAGTTAGAAGTTTCTTGGGTTTGGCAGGGTATTATAGAAGGTTTGTGCAAGACTTTCCCAAGATCGCAATGCCTTTGACTAAGCTTACTCAGAAGCAAGTGAAATTCCAATTGGCGAATGTTTGTGAAGGGAGTTTCCATAGGTTAAAGACTTCTCTTACCACGACACTTGTTTTAGCCCTACCGTTAGGAGAAGAAGGATATGCAGTATACTATAATGCATCGAGGGTGGGACTTGGATGTGTGCTTATGCGGTATGGTAGACTAATAGCCTATGTTTCTAGACAATTGAGGAAGCATGAGGTGAATTACCCTACACATGATTTTAAGATGGCTGTGGTTGTATTCGTATTAAAGATATGGAGACACTACCTATATAGAGAGAAGTTTGAGATCTTCACAGATCATAAGAGTTTGAAGTACATCTTTCAACAAAAGGATCTCAATCTTAGGCAGAGGAGATGAATGGAGATACTAAAAGACTACGATTGTGAATTTTTGTATCATTCAAGAAGGGCTAATGTGGTAGTGGATGCTTTGAGTAGAAAATATTTTGGAAGTTTGGCCCATATCTATGCTAGTCGAAGATCATTAGTGAAAGAGTTGCAGAGTTTTCATGATATGGTGATTAGATTGGATTTTTTTGAGACGGGTGCGATTTTGACTTGTTTCCAATTTAAGCCAATACTTACTGATCAAATAAGAGAAGCACATGATAAAGATCCTCAGTTGGTGAAGCTGAAGAACGATGTAGGAACGGAAAGAGCTCTAAGCTTTGCTATAGTTGATGGTGTGTTAAGATTGGGCAGTAGATTATGCGTTCCTGTAATACCCTAGGAATTTCAATCGTGATTGAATAATATAATAATCAGTTATTGGTTTGGGATCATCGAAATAACTAAAGATAATTTTTAAAACACAGTTAGAATGCATTTGTGATACTGTCCCAGAAAATATCGGTGTTGATAACACTGCCCGGAAAATAGCAATCCGGCCGACAGATGAATTTCTAATTCAAACCAGGGGTAAAGAATCATATGGTTTTGTGTGTAATTGTAGTGAAATAAATAGGTGAAAAATATTTAGGAACAGTGAAAAAATAACTAATAGCAAAATCGTAAATAAATAGAACTTTAAGGTTATAGGGAAATCAACTGTCTAGGTTTCAGAATGGCTCTGAAACTATTTTTATAATAAAGTACAGATAAAAATAAGCTATTTGAATTCCCACTTTGAAATCTAAATCTCAACAGAATTATCAGAATAAATTACAGAAGAAGTTGGGGTCAAAGTATGATTATTGAAAAATTTAAGGGTTCAATTGTAATTTGCCATTCTAACTTAGTATATAAGTATGCCTTAGGAAAATTTTGACTATCTTCTTCTTCTTCTTCTTCTTCTTCTTCCAAGCCTTGGCCGAACCTCATCTTCCATTCTCCCACCAATTTTGAAGATTGTTTTCTTAAGGAAAATCAAAGAAAACCTTAAATCAACCAAAGTTGTTCTATTTTCTAACTTTGATTTGCTTGGAAACTTAAAGAATTTCAAGAACTATTGGCTTAAGGATTTCGGGTGGATCATCCTATAGGGGTAACTAGTTGATTTGTTTAGTTTAATGTTTAATTTAGGAGCATTAGATGTTAAATTAGATGGGTTTGTGATTAATTGCACCAATTGATATATTTGGTCACTTTTTCTCAATTTGAAACCCTAAACCTAAGTTGTATTATTTGAATCTTTGATTTAGTGTTATTTTATATTAATTAAGTTTAGAATATGTTAATTGGAAGCTAATGGATGGATTATTTGTGGTTGGTTTGATGTAGATAATCAAATTGAGGAACATTATCATTTTTGCCTACTTTGAGGAACTTGGTGGCAAATCAATTTTGGTGGCTTATTTGCTGTGCTAGGTGAGTTTAGTATGCATCAAATAACATGCCTAATGTGTTAGAATATTGATTGGAACTTGTCTCCAAAAACCTCATATTGGTTGAACTCTAAATGTCCATTTTTGCCTTGAATTGTTCTTGTTTTGCTTTTATTTTGCATGCCATTTTGATCCATTATATGATGTTTATTGTTGAAAACCAAATGCCTACATTGTGTGGTTGTTGATTGATATAGGGGCAATTTCAATGTTGCACCACAACCTTGTCAAATTGTCCATCCTTTGTTGCATACCAAGTATTCAATAAAATGACTAGTTCAAAATCCATAGGCCTACCATTGTTTTCTTTCATAGGTCTACCATTTGAATGTTATCATCGCCAGTGACATTAGCATGCTAATTGAGCCAACTTCTTGACTTGTTTTGTCCAACTTTTGATCCATCCCATTGTTAATTGCTATTCATGTTACTACTGTTTATTGATTCATCTATTGCTCATTTGTTGTTAAATCGTAGTCTCGTTTGACTATTCACGAGTTACTGCTACTTGATGAGATTGATATTATATATTGATATTTATTGATTTGTTCGAAACTTTTATTGATTTCTATCAGATTTGACAGAGCTGCCGCTCCGATAGGGTAGTGGGTATATACTATCGGCAATGTACATATTATATAATGATACCCTAGCTAGGAAGGGTTAACAGGCCTAGCCATAAGACCTTATCAGTCTTATGTTTATTGATACATGATGGATACATGTGATATGCGTTTCATGGCCCTTTATCTGTCTTATCCATGTGATATAATTTCCATTAACATGATTGTTACTTCTATAGTCATCCACAATAATTTGATTCTATATTCTGACATTCTTGAGCATATTGATATTTTTAGTTCATCTGCCTATCCTTTATTGATGTTTCAGTTCATGTTTATGATCGATACATATTAGATTCACTGAGTATCTTATATACTCACCCTTTCATTGTTTCCCTTTCCAGGTGCAGAGTATGAGGCAGAATCCCATCTATTGATATCTCTGTGGATTTCTGCTACTTGAGTGACAGTGTAATTATTTAAAACATTATATTTTGTATGTATATATTTTAGTAGCTCCATGGGTTGTATAATGGTATAGTTAGTTTATGAATATGTATGTATGACATATTATGGAGTATAATTAATGATATGGCAGGATATGATGGTAAATACAACAAATTGCAGAATGCTGACATATTATGGAGTATAATTAATGATATGGCATGATATGATGATAAATACAGCAAATTGCAGAATGCCAGAATGAATAGTAAGTAATTGATTAATAAATTGATAATAACTGTGATTAGTATGTGATAATGGGTTCTACGAGTGCCGATCACCTCTAGCATCTCCCGCATCCTAAGACCATAGGGTTTCGAAATCGAGACGTGATAGTTCCAGCAGTGGATGGATTAAAAGATGTGATTCTCAAGGAAGCCCATCATTCTAGCTAAAGTGTGCATCCAGGTGCAACAAAGATGTATCACAACATCAAAAGTTCTTCTTAGTAGAGTGGGATGAAGAAAGATATTGCAGAGTATGTGACTACTTCAACAGTTTCCATTGCCATAATGAAAATGGGAGAGACAAACTATGGATTTTATAGTTGGATTGCCAAGGACTTCAAGAAGTCATGTATCGAAATGTGTTATTGTTGATAGATTGACCAAGTCAGCTCAATTCTTGCCAGTCAAGACGACTTATACAGCTTCTCAGTATGCATAGATATATGTTGATGAGATTGTCAAGCTTCATGGAGTTTCAGTTTCGATAATCTCCTATAGAGGTACTCATTTTATCTTAAGATTTTGGCAGAAGTTGCAAGAGTTTTTAGGTACACAACTTAATTTCAGCACTTCATTTCATCTACAGAAAGATGGGCAATCAGAGAGGACCATCCAAACTCTAGAAGACATGTTGAAGATGTGTATTCTAAACTTTTGAGGAAATTGGGATACTCACTTGTCGTTAATAGAGTTTGCCTACAATAATAGCTATCATTCAACGATCCAGATATCTCCTTATGAAGCTTTATATGGCAGAAAGTACATATCTCCCATGTGTTAGGATGAGGTTGGGGAGAAGCATATCGAAAGACCTGAGTTGATAAGATACACATCTGAAAAGGCACCACTCATTCGAGAGAGATTGAAGACGGATTTTAATAGCCAAAAACAATATGTCAACCCAAAAAGAAAAGACCTTTAGTTTTCCATTGGGGATCTAGTGTTCTTAAAGATCTCACCTATGAAAGGAGTTCTATAGTTTGGCAAGAGAGGCAAACTATCTCCACGATTTATCGGGCCTTTTAATACTCTAAGCAAGGTTGGAGAGGTCTCATATAGGCTAGCTTTTCCACCTAATATGGATGGTGTGCATTCGGTATTCTACGTATCAATGCTTCAAAAGTATGTTGCTGATCTTTCTCATATGCTACATGTTTCAGCAGTGGACCTTCAGTAATACTTGACGTATGAGGAGATTCCAATTGCCATTGTGGATCGAAAGATCAAGAGACTACGGAATAAAGACATAGCAATGTTTAAGGTCGTATGGAGAAATAAAACAATGAAAGAGTGCACTTGGGAGAGTAAGCAGAGCATACAGGACAAATACCCCCATCTATTATAAGAGCAAGGTAAGTCTTAAAATTCGAGGATGAATTTTCTTAAGGTGGAGAGAATGTAACACCCAGTATTTCGAATGTTTAGAGTAGATATGCTCACTTATGATTGTTTGATGAATGCTAATATATCTTTGTATATATATGAGCATGATAGATAATCTAGCATTATCATGTTGTGTATATGATACTCTTAGAATAGGTAGATGTCAAGAGATGATTGAAATTGAGGTGATAGACATGATTAATAAGTTTGTTAAGTTTGGATAAGTTGGAATGGAGAAACGTGATATAGATTCTCATCAGGAAGCCTTTCACAGGCGTGAGGTATGTCTTCACGGGCATGAAGCATCATTCACAGGCGTGAGATATCATTTACCACCGTGATAAAACTTCCTGTGTAAATTTGTCAGATTCTCAGATTTGCCTTCACGAGTGTGAAACGTCCCTTCATGGCCGTGAAAATGTTTTAGACCTAAATATAAGCAGTGGCCTTCACGGTCGTGAAATCTCTCTTCACAGCCGTGAAACCTCTCTTCACGGTCGTGAAGACATGGTTCTATAAATACCCAACTCTATTTATTCATTTTTCATATTTCAATTATTTCTGCCATTTCTCTCTACTTCATAAATACTCTTCAACCACCCCCTAAAACTTATTAAATTATTTCTTCTACTTTCTATTTCAATTCCATTGACACAAGAAATAAGAATCAAACATCCAAGAAACATCAAGATTTCAACTTCTCAAGGATTCTTCAATTCAAGGTATTTGTTTCCAAAACCAAATCTAAATTTAAGATAAGCTAATACATGGTTAGAATAGATGAATATAAGTTAAGTATAGATATTTAAGAGTATCAATTGGTATTTATTATGGATTATAAGAAAGAATAATGGATTTAGGGTTTTTCGGTGAATAGTAGATATCCATCCCAATCTTTTGTATTTCTCTAATAAGCGATTAAATTCATGATAAAAAATATGTTAGGATTCTAAAAGATGATTATAATCAAGAAAATAGGTTAGGATTCTAAAAGATGATTATAATCATAAGAATTTATCATGTATAAGCATTATTGGGTAAAACCCTAATTTTAAATATTAGGAATTTGACATAGGAGAGGTGAACTCAAGAGCATAAAGAAGATTATAGTATTCACAAGTAATTATGAGATTTACAAAGACAATTTGCTTTGAGGTAAGTATAAACAATGCACATGTATGTTATTCTTTGAAATTGATTGTTCAATCCTTTCCATTACATATGTATTTAAATCTCCATATTATGAAATATTGTATTGATAGCCTATTCAATGAATTTCCCATGATGTTATTAAATTGATGATAACTTGGTCTATGAAATCACCTTAATTGATGTGAATGACTTAGTTATCCTTCCTTGGACCAACTCATATGAAACCTAATTGCTAAATTGAATGAAGATATGAACATATGTTGATGGTCGTGTGACAAATATGATTCTTTGAGAAATTCAAGCTATATGACCATTATGATATGCATTTGTATATAATGCTCTTCCCAATGAGAGTAAATTCATTGGTCTATTATGCACTTTGGGAGCCAAATTGATAGGGTTTTTATCAGTGTTCCACCTAGAGGGGACCGTGAGCTCTAGGCATATGCTCGGCCAAACATATGTGACACGATAAGGTAGCAAGGCTACCGATGCGTTATGATTATGACAGTTCTATCTTATGATTTTTTTGATAGTGTCATTCAGTTGTGAGCACTTATATTCTTTATAAGTATAACCCTATGATAATTTCATACCTATGTTCTTTGGTTTAACCTATGCATTGTATGTTTTTATCTTACTGAGTTAAAAGCTCACTGATCTTATGTGGATTTCAGGGGACAGTGTGGCTCAAGAAAGAGCGAATTCAGAAGACAAAGCTTCTTCATCCATTCCTCTAAGAAGACTCTATGTAATCCTTTGATGAACCATTATTTTATATTAATGTAATTATATATATATGAGGAGTATACTCTAGAGTTTCGTAGTTAGATGTGGAGGATGATACTATTTTGATGTCTAGATTGACACATTTGTGGATTGTTCCTTATTCCTTATTGATGTGGGATGCATTTTTTGATCGATAAGGAGATTCATAGAACTGACTATGCTTGATGATGTCTATATATGATATGGATATATGATGTGTATGAGATCCAGCTTATGGGTGTTCTACAAGTTTACGGTAGCCTTAAGCCTACCTTTACCCTATGACCGTCACACTACTGGAGTTAGGGTGTGACATTCATCAATTAGCATAATTTGATTCATATTTACATATTCATGATTTAAGGTATTCAATCAAAGTCATAACTTAGTTCTTAATCCAATTACACATGATTAATTCATGAATTAATAAAATATGCGAAAAATTCATGTACACAAGTTTTCACATATTCAAATTCGAATAAGTTATTTGACATATTGACTTAACATGGTATTGACTAATTATCCTAAAAATACTTATACTAGCTTATATGACAAACAACAAGCAAACTTGCATATCCAATCATGCTTTTCTTTATTCATCATAATCATTATATTCAAATTTCAAATACATATTATTTTTCAAAATATTGATTAAAATATTAGCTAACTTCATTGATATAATCACATATCATCCATTTAAAGAGAAAAAAAAAATTCATTCCAAGGTTATCACATATGATGATCATACTAAATCTCTTGTGATCCTACCAAAACAAATTATTTATTATAAGAAATTTAACATGGCAGTAGCTAAATATACTAACATGTTCATATTAATGCTATTAACAAATATTTAGTCATGTCATATTCATCACATCAAGTTAAACATGCCAATTGCCATGCTTAAGATGTAAACAATTTATCTTAAGACCATTAATATTGAATCGGTAGCAAGTTAGTGTTCATGGCATAAACATCCTTTTAATACATTCTAATGATATCCTATATGTATATATATGAGATTTATAAACATACATTTATGATATGAAACATTTAATCAAACAAAAAGCATAAAAGTGCAAGAACTAGATAGCAGAGCTTCACAGCTCTACGCAAGGGCCAACCGACCCTAAGCTGTTCTATGTGGACCACGTAGGATTGTCGACACTACATAAGTGTCGGGCAACCCTTGTATCTAGGTGTTAAGCTTTTATGGCCTTTTTGACCTTTTTTTGTTTAATGGCAAACCAATTTTGGTGCCCTTTTGATAGTGTTTATTCAATAAACATCAATTTTCAAGTTCTAAGTGCCTTTTGTATGTTATAAATAAGTTGAAATACATGTTTTGATCCATAAAGTATTCAAATTCAAAGATTAGTATGTGTTTCATGCTATGGTGAATTATGTTACAAAGAAAACCTAAAGTTCATGCAAACTAAGTTCAATATCATATACTTATCATATATATTGTTAATTACAATAATTACATATTCTTGTACATGAAAAGAAGAATATATATACAAATATAACATAAATCATATGGATTATCACAAATCCATATGATCACACAAACTTTCATATGTTTAATCAAGAAAATTTAACAAAATAAATTTCCCAAACCATAATACACCAAGATCCGGTGATTCGCCCTCAAACTTTGCTTTTTATGATTGTAGAATAATCCAAATTGAAATACTTCGATGTAAGATTAGTTGCTTGTCTGTTAAAAGTGATTGAATCAACTCTTGATTCGATATAAAATATGATTTTTTTATTCAAAGAATGCAATCAAAAACTTTCTTGATGTATTCTTTGCAAGATGATCTTTTATAACTTTAATTTTCTGAAATAAGTTTCAACTTCAATTAAAAGATTCAAGCCTTTTTTACTTCCATATGAAAAGATTCAATAATTTATTTAGTCAAGAGTTTTCTTTTTTAGAATTCAAAGTACGTTTTTAGAAAAAAAAATTCAAGATAAAATTTCAAAAGTTTTATTTCAAATTTTTTTATTTCAAATTCTTAAACATAAAAAATCTGATGAATTTTTTATCCGCTTTCAAGAAGAGGTGAAGGAGTATTTATAGGCACCAAGAGACCTTTTCTCCCACTTCTAAATATAAATAATACGTGGTGTGCAAGTTAAGTATTCTCTTATAGGCCATACTGCATAGGGCTTGTCAGCCTCCTACGCATCTAATTTCCTATCTGAGCCTCCAAACTTGGCCCGAAACTATCCAAAGTGGATTTAAATGATATTTTAATACTTTTTTAAAAATAAAATATTAGTCCAGATCCTCAATTGCTAACATCAAAGTTTTAGGAACCTCACCGGTCCATTTTCATGAAAAAAATCAAAACAACTTCCTAACAAGCAATTTCATCTTGCATCTCGATACTTGATGCCTTATCATTGAGCTTTGGCTCAGACTCAAGGTGTACAAAAATTCAGTGTCTAAACTATGATATTCTACTTTAAGAGTCACAACTGAAGCTCATAGTGTAACTAATCTATCAAGTCACAAGCTCTAACAGGCAACTAATTTATATGGTGATAATTCATAACACTCGAATAGCAATTTCAGACATAATCCTCACTTGAAAGAGGTTTATCGATTGATCATGCCACTATCCTACCATTCAAGTGGGTTATATATGAAAATCATACAAGCCAATGCTACTAAAAGGTGAAAAATATTACCATTAGGTTAGTTATAGAGTACTCATACTCACACCTCACCTACTAAGTACATCTCTAAGACAAAACTAGTATCAAAACTAAACTAATCATTCAATATCTCTCAAATTCTAGGTGAGACAAAAAACTACTTATGGTATACTAACTTATATGTCCAAAAGAAAAGACGACCAAGAAATACTTGATTCTTTGTCATGAGGTATATGCTTATGCTACTGAACTAAGGCAAAAACTTGTATTTGACCTTTGCCCGACAATTGTGAACTTCATGGCCGAGTCTTTCCACTACTTCCTGATCTTTCCTTCAATCTTCTATCAAGAAACCATTGGTCCTCCAAATTGGAAACACTTCTTAGCATAACGGCCTGGTTGTCTGTATTTATAGCATACATCCAAGCCTATAATGCATTTCCTATAGTGTGTCCTACCATACTTCTCATATGTATTGACCACTAAACTAGAACTGTTCTTACTGAATCCTGAGCTATGCTCATTACCAGTGTGGTATTTCTTTAACCCTTATGAATATACTTACCCTTTTTAATACTTCTAATATCTCATTAGTGTCCATAAGAGTCTTTATTGTAGAAAAAGTACCATCAATATCGTTTTTCCTCTTATTGCTAGCCATGAGTCTGAAAAGATTGTTAAGTTCATCATACACACAAAGCATGTATTATATGCACATAAATTAGATTATTGTGTGTTATGCTGTTTAAAGTTGCAGGCTACAATGCATAATATCAAAGGACTTCAAGTTATGCATATCAAATGAAGAAATACTTGAGAAGTTTGAAGATCTTAATTATAGAGGCAATCTAGACATCAACAGTTGATATAAAGCCTCAATATGACAAGAATTAAAGACTTGGGAAGCTTAATTCTTCAAAACATATCCAAGAAAGTCTTTGAAGAATATAAGAAGACATTCAAGAATGAAGAGTATTGTCACGACCTATCTCGGAAGTCGTGACGGTCCTAGGGTACGGGTGATGCATAAGCGACCAGTACCGCGTAGAACCCAAATGACAACCTAAATGATATGCAACAATCAAATATAACCCAATTAATTATGAAAATGCTG
>CANXYC010298099.1:0-23294 GCA_948193065.1 Aleurites moluccanus | reverse complement strand
GTATTCCATTGGCATCCCATCTTCGCCGTGGAAGTTTTGTCACTAATATTATGTAAATTCCAAATCTAAAATATTTGTAAATATTGTAATTAATAGTGGTTCCATGGTACTGTAAACTAAATCTAGCATGTATGTATATTTGGATGTTGCATCCCTATAAATAGGTTGCATTTTGGAGATATAATGATATATTTTGAAATTTGTGAATGTGATCTGTTGTATAAATCAAATATTATGTTATTGTGGAGATCCAGAGGGATCCTTGATATTAAGATAGAAATAGAAGTATATAGTTGAAATGTTATTTATAGGTTCAGCAGTTGGCATACTCCTTAAATAGAGGAGATGCTGCTCAAATTTTTCATAATTTGTTAAGCCATTTTGGGCTTGTTATTATATTGCATGCCATATAGCATAATTAATTGAGTTCTTCATAGTACTGGTAGCATAAACAACACCCGTGCCCTAGGACCGTCATGGATCCCAAGTTGGACTGTGACTTGCACCACATGGAAAAATGCCATTTGGCTACCAAAGATCTTAGTGCACGAGTTACAACAGAAGACATTTTTCTTTAGCTAGAAGTCAAAAGATGAAGAGCCAAAGTATTATTTTTCTCTCTTTTTTTTTTATTATAGATCTTGCCAGGTATCTATTAGTTTGTATTTTTTTTATTGCATTAATTATTAGCATTTAATTAAATACCTAATACATTCTTATAAAATTACCATATATTGACTAAAACAAATTTAATTGCTAAAACTCACTGAGTCGGTAATTCTTTCTTGAAATATTAAAGGTCAATAAACTTAAATGTTTGGGACTCTCCATCATGTCAATAAATTTAGTTCTAAAGAGTTTTAAGAAGGATGCCTAAAATTTCTATATTTGCTCTCCAAATAATTCAGCCTACAATTCCTATCTACATTTTTTTTTTCCCACAAAAACTCTTAACGTGGCCTACACCTCACAATTAGCCACATGAATAACTCAAAAATTACAGTTCACTGTTGCAGTACCTAAACATTCAAAGATTCAAGCCTCACATCCTTGTTAGTTCAAATCCATATTTCCACCTCTTAGGTACAAACCCAAACCAAAAACCCTCCTCACTTGCTGCCATCAAATTGTCATCTTAATAGTTAATACACAAAGAAGGCTTCTTCCTGCTGCTGTCTCACATCACTTTTTTTAGCAGTACAGTTCCTTAAAGTAAAGATATAGCCCTCAATTCCATGGTCTTAAAAACCAAATTTCAAATCTTTTCAAAACTCCAAACCATATCAACATCAAATTGCTATCTTAATACCCTAAGTGGACTTCTTTTATTGTTCTCTTTGAATTCCTTTGGAGTGATTATTGAACCCAATCCACCCCCACCACCCAGCAATAATCATTCTAATCACTTAGGTCCTTCTTTTGAACTGCCTTGGAGTTTAACTAGAAGTATACATGATTTGAGTTGGAAGCCCCTTAAGGGTCAAATGCTAAACAAAACCACAACATTCAGTTTGGAGAATGAAGAAACCAAAAAGCAAATGAAAAAACTAAAGAAAGTTACAAGTTTGAATTGTTGGATTAGAAATTCTATCCTTCGAATTCAATTTAAACGAAGAATAGTGTTGCTCATGGTTTTCTTAAAGTATGCCATATGTTTAAGAAAAGCAAATCTTTAAGTCAATGAGTTTAACTTGTGGGTAAATAGAAAGCAAAGAATTTTCTATTAGGAAGATATATTACAAATAAGAGAACCTAAAAAGAAATATACAGAAGATAAAAAAACAATACACAATAATAGAAAGTAAAAAAATAAAACAAAATACAAATGGAACCAAAGACAATAAAAAGAAAAATGAAGAGAAACTTTAAAAGAATTCACCAGAAACACATCATATGTAGGAGAGTTTTATTGAAACTACAAGTGATATGTATATGAACACATATATAAATTCAGTTTAATTCAGGTTGTAATAGGTGACAGAGATATGAAACTGCAAACTCAACCGATAACTCAATTTGGCTATTATTTCAAACCAAGACTAATCCAATAAGTTCATAACCCCCAGATTTTGGTTTGGTTTGGTTGATTTAAATCAGCTTCACCGACTTGAAACTCTTTTTGCACAGGAAGGGGGAGAGTGGGGTGGGGAGAACTTATAATAAATTGAGAAAAAAAAAGATTAAATAAAATAAGCAGGGCCATAGTTGCCATGAAATCTTTAGGGTGTGGCAGGCATCTCAATAACAAATGTAGATAAGCAAATAACAGTTCCTTGACTTGCCTACTAACCTTAGTTTTAATCTGAGGACATGAATCTTGCAATTCTTTTCTCTCTCTTCCGTCTTATTTTTTTTTTTTTTTTTTTTGTGAATTGATTATAACAAAGATCTAGTATACCAATAATATAACATTTATTTGCTTAACAGAGTAACCAGAACACATACTGTGCCTTACTTTGGGGGTTTAAAGGATTCTCCCACTTGCCGCCACAATTTACATGAAGTCACCTGCATGTCACAAGAAAACAGTTAAATGAGCACATCACACACAAAGTTCAGAAAATTAAAATTGACATATTTTTAAGTATTTCAAACCCAACTCCTTTTCAGCTTATCCATTAACTTAAATTTCTGAATTAAATGAATCTTTCTAAATTGCAAATGCTGTGAAAAGATTCCTTTACTATGTTCCCTTTAAGCGAATAAGGTTCACTCTATGCTCAGATAACAAATATTAATAAAATTCCTGACCACAATATTATAAGGAAAACCTTAACTATCATGAGATTCACATCCATCCTCTGTGCATGGTGGTGGTGTCTGATTAATCATAAAAAAAAAAGTATAACTCTTTGAAATCAACTTCAGTCTTTTGTGCATGAGCAGTGTGGCTGTGCATTTGTGGTGAGTACACATGCACTTGCATGCATGTGTTTGTGTGTTGTTTGTTCATAATTGTCTCAGCAGAGTGCTCTGCTCTGGCTCCAAAATAATCAAGTCATTAACTTCCCCAGCCAAACTAAGTACAATTAATATTCCAGAATTAATTAAAGATGCATGTGAAAGTGGAAAGTATCAGTTTGTGTTAGGAGCAAAGAAAGCATACCTTATCGTAGCCACCCAATTTCATAACAGCTCTCCACAACCTTATCACCCAAAAGCACGTACCATTAGCCCAAACTAGTTTTTTTAAGGAAAAAAATATATATTCGCAAGAAAAATAACATTGAAATTCCTTAACCATTAGAAACTTACTTCAGACAATTTAGCCCCTCTCCATAAAACTTTGGAGGCTTGAACTCCATGCTTCTTTCCCTAAAGAAATTTTCGATCTCTTTCATAAATGCCCATTGTTCCTCCTCTGTTCCTGACTCATTACCATCATCATCATCATCATCCAAAAGAAATGATTTCTTTGAGCTTGAGTTGCCATTACTTTTGGGCGTAGCAATATCTATTTTATTCATAACACCCTTCAATTCTCTCTTATTCTCAAGTTCAATTTTGATGCTTGAAGATCCTGAATGCGGTGTAGTAGGTTCATTATCTTCTTTAGGAAGGACGCCGGCATGATGGCCAGATATATTTTCTGTTACTTCAGAAGGTTCAGGTTTGGCATCTACAGTGGGTTTGGCAGTTTCGAGTTGACAGGTTGAAATGGCGGTGCCATCAATACCGCATGTTTTAGATTTACAATCAGAAGTTTCATAGGGTTTTGTCCTTTTCTCTCTAGTAGGTTCGGTTTCAGACTTGAGTAAAGGAGCTGGGGAAGGAGAACCTTGAGGGGATTCATGTGGACATAATTTCACCTCTACACTTTTATCACTAGGGGCTGCTTCAGTCTCATGTTGTTTTGAACCTGAATTAGGGGATCCCTCAGGATGAGGTTTTTGAGGACTGGTCTTCAAATCCAGATCCTCATCACTAGGTTGTTGATTATTGGTCTTTAACTCGGAAGTGGTACCAATTGCAGCTGTCTCAGTCTGCAGTTGTTGAGGATTGGTGACAATATTGTGAATGGGGAGTGCCTCGGTCCGAGATGGTTGCTGTGGACTAGACTTCAAGTCCAAGGGTGTCTGAAGGTGAGATTGTTGTTGTGGAGAAGCATGATCAAGTTGTTCCTCACGTTCTTTGGCAGTGTCCATGTCTATTTCCAAACACGTACCAACAAAGGCAATAAATAAATAACCTAATTTGCAGAAAATAAAATAAATCTGGTAATTTTAAATGAGAAAGAATCACATAAAATAATAATAATTGAAAACAAAGAGAAAGAGAATATTACCTGGAATAGAATGGAAAATTAAGCGAAGGTTGAAGATTGAAGATGAACCCTAATTTCAAAAAATTGAATAGCTACTTATTTTCCAGTTGCTGTTCTCGCTTATTATAATAATATAATATTCTTTGAAACGATTTGCCATTTGCCGTAGCTTCAAAATGTTTCACTCCCTATAAACGCCACACGTGTACTTATTTTACTCTTCATTACTAACATTTGTAGATTTATTATTTCTCAAAAAAAAAAAAAAAATTCTGCAGATTCCGTAAAACGACGTCGGATGAATAAATGGAATTTGTTTGGGCCTAATTGATTCACTCTGGTCCAACACAACAGAGGTTTTTCCAATCCAAACCAAAACCACCTCATCCTATTTTCTTTGTTCAAATGGTTAATTATTTTTATAATGAGAAATTAATGTGAATAAAAATAAAAATAGAAAGATCAAGTTGTTTTATGAAAGCGGAAAAAGAATCAACAATGAGAAAATTATTAGTTGGAAAATTTCGTTCTTAAAAATTTTAGAACTAAGAAAATTTGAACATTTAGGTGTGAAAAATATTTTTTATTTTCTCAGTTTTCATTTTTTAAATTGAAATTTGGAAAATTGAAAGATATGTTATTTTTAATTTGCAATTCTCTATTTACTATTTTTGGCTTTTTATTTTATAATATATTTTATTATTTTTTTATTAAATAACTTTTATTTTACTAAAAGTACTAAATGAATATATTGATAATCTTATAATATGATCACTAAAATATTTTGTAATTTAAAAACACATTTTAAAATATAAAATCTAAAAAATTGTTTATATATATATATATATATATATATATATACAAATATATATTTGTATTGTTATTTAAGGTGCAAACATCAAGCATAATAATGAGAACTAATGAGTCTAAAAGTTTTTTAAATAGTTTTAACGCCTCATGATTTGAGTTCAAGGAATGGTTTGGGTTGTTGGGTCTTTAATGAGCCTGCAAAACTAACACAATAATATAAGAGAGTTAAATTTAGGCTTGACAAGAACTCTCTGATGCCTAAATCAAGTACAAGCTCTTGTAAAGCCTTGATGAAGTTTGTAAATGAGATAATAAATAAGCAGAGTAATGACTTGGGGAACAAGAAGTCTCTTAATAAATGAACTTACTTCGTATTTATAGAGGCTGAGATCATTGTGGTGATGTGATGGTCTTACCATGTATCCACAGCTTATTGGATCATAAAATGGGGAATGGTTGCGTCAAAACATCTAAGTCAGTTTGCATAATAAGTTATCAGATTTTCCTGTAGTGCACTGCTCAATGTGAGATTGTCTGCATGGCAAATTATGGCATATGTGTCAGGCTTAGGCTGTTATATCATTCCAAGGCGTGGTGACATGTCAGAAGCATTTAATGAGGAGAGAGAGAGAGAGGAGGGTTCATGACTAGTATGCGATATCTAGATTCGCTCTTAGTTCTCTGTCGAATTCCTATGAGGTGAACCTTCCTATCGAAAGAGGCGAAGATGCCATCTTTGCTTCCTGCCGAGGCTAAAGTCTTAATTCTTGGCGAACATACCCATGCTTTAGGCGAAGCTTCCCTCATCTAAAGACTTTTAGAGATCTTTAATCCTTTTGAGTGAAACTTCGTGAGGGGCCCTAATCTATTACTTCTAAGCCTGGCCTTTGGGCTTAAATATTATTCTTCATCAGTATTCCCCCTACTTCACTGTAACTGAGGACTTCAAAAGTTAAAAGGAAGTAACATTTCATTTTTGTGAATATAGACCTTCGCCAGGTGAAGCTATTACTTGTTTTCTAGCCTTTTAAAGCCGTTAGCAAACTCACAAACTTTTTGATTTAAACAACTGGCTCAAGATATCCAAGCTGAGATTGATCAACTTTACCGCCAGTTGAAGAGTCAAAAGATAATAGATGCAACCATCAATGTACTGGAGAGGTAAACAGAATTGGCTGACAAACAAATTGTTGCTTTAACCGAGACAGTAAATAAGGATAATGAGAGGTTCGAGGCAGTGGACAAGGCCTTTAGAGAATACGAACATCAACTGGAGGAAAGTACCAATGAGCTAAGAGAAAAGAACCGGGAGTGTGATGAGCTTCGCCAGAGGAGCATTAATGCAAAAGGCGAGGTAAAGTAATTAAATGGAATACTAACTCGCCAAGAAGAAAGTTTCCAATCTAAGCAAGATAAATTAAACCGGGAAATCAATGCTTTGAGGCAGAAATTGGAAGTTTTAGATTGAGCCTGGCAATAAACTAAGGATGCTCATTTTTCTTCTTTGGAGTTTGAAGAGAGGGTGATTCGCACCTCAACTTCCTTAGTGGCCATGAGCTTCAATGATGCTTTTGACGAATCTGCCAAGTATTATCCAAACATCCTCACCAAAATTGAGAAGAAAACCTTTGATCCTCTCACTCCCTTCCCAGAAAAGCTGAAGGAAGAAGAAGAAGAAGAAGAAGTAACCATTATTGAGGACCCGATTCCTTCTATGGATACTGTGGCGAACCTAGCAAGCTCATCCTCTGATCCCTCAACCGAAAGCCTTCCTCTAGTTGATTCTCAAATTAAACCTCCTACATCTGAAGCCCTCAAATCCAGCCAACTCCAGAATCTCAGGATGGAAATTTTGCTAATGATATTCCTGCTCTGTTTATAATTGTACCTTCAGACTTGTAAAAAGTTTGTACTTTTAATAAAATACAATTATTACTCTATTATGCCTCTTTGTTTTTTTTTTTAATGAAAAGTTTGAGAACTTTACCATAACAGTATTTGTATGAATAATGTGTGAGTCCCCCAATTCATATAGAACTTGCAATAATATTAAATTTCTCAGGGATATTAATGTTCACAATGAACTATATGAACCCCTTTAGGACATAACTTGATGCCTAAGTAAAATTCCATGTAATTCGCAAGCCTCCTATTTTGGCCCAAGTAACTCGAGCGAATAACATTTTCACAATAAGTATCTGTCATGTCCAAATTTTAGAACATGACGGTCCTAGGATGTAAGAACAGCTTAAGGCTACCGATACTCGTAAAACCCTTTTATAACATCTAATCATCACCTGCTATAACAATTATATATCATTATCATTAATCAACCTGTCATCATTTGGATTATTTTATACTCAAAATATATTCCATATATATTAGCTAATTTTTATATTTAATATATACATATCATTTTATATACATCTACCTCATTAATTTACATAACCATGGAGCTATTCGAATTTACATAGGAGAAATATGTACACTAATATTTATATTACAAAGGTGAGCTGAATCCACTGAAGGAAGAGAGCTTGGACCAACTTTACTCTTGACCTGAAAAAGTATAAACCACTAAAAGAGTAAGTATTTCATACTCAGTGAGTCAATATATATATTATCACACATTAGGCTAGGTAGGTAACAATGAATGAACAATAAGTAACAAATGGCTTATGGATAACACACCAGAGGCCCAAATTAAGGGAAATGGATGTGGAAATCAAATAAAAATATATAAGCACAACATGGAATAATAATTATGTAAATATAATAGATATTGGGCCATGAAATACATTATATTTCACTTATCTCATATATATAACATAAGGTGGATTAGGCCTTATGGCTAGGACCATAACCCTTTCCAGCTAAGGTTTTAAATAAAATTCATTGGCATAATACCGATGGTATTTACTCACCATCCCATCGGTAAGGTAGTTCTGTCATATAACATAATAAATAAGCCATAAGAAGCAAATAAGTTATCAAATATCCAAAGGAAGTAAATGTAGGTAAGTTACATTCACATTAAGCTCAATGGATTATAAACATTATACAATGTCTCACAAAGTCAATATTCATATAAAGGAGGCATTAAAGCATAAGCTAAATGCTACAAAGGTCAAGTTAAGATCAAGTATACAAAATGTCAAAAGGGCAAGTCACCCACGCTAGCGACAATGGCTTACATTTGGTAAACTTATAAAATTTATAAAGGACTTTTCACTGAGCAGTTGGTGTGCACCACTTTAAGGTCAATTTAGTAGGGTTCTGGAGTTTGTTCATAGAAAGCCAAAGTTTTTAATTCAAGCTCATATGGCAATAAACACAATAGTATTATCAAATCAAGATTTAATCCAACAAAACACAATAAAAATACAGCTTGAATTCAAGAAATTATCAAAGGAATTCCAACATATAAGTTTTGACCATTTCAAGGAAAACAATACAATGGATTCAATAATTTCAAATGTGATTAAATTTATGCATAACAATATATATATAACTCAACAAAATTGATAGATTGTTCGTTTACACATTAAAATTCTGAATTGCCTATGATAAGCAAAAATGACAATCCTCATCTTCCTCTGTTTCTACATTAAATTTTTCACTTATTTTAGCATCAATAGGATATAAATAAACATATTATAGCATTGAAATAAATTATGAAATTTAAATGGACAAATTGGATTTTAACATAAACCTTAAACTAGGGTTTTTATTGTCAATCTTTGATTTCTTTACACTATTTGATCTTACAATTCATTTATTTAGCATTATTAGCATCTAATTAATTGAAAGGAATGAAAAATAATCAAAGTTACCTTGAATCTTCACTTTGGCCGAAACTCTAGTTGAGCATTTCTTCAAGTTTTACTTGGTTTCTTTAGGAATTTTTTGTGTAGATTAAGTTAATTCATGGTTTAACCCAGTTTTCTATCAATTTTCTTTGAAAATTTTGAAAGAAAATAGAAAGGAAGGTGGAGGAATATCACGGCCAAAATGGAATGAAGGAGGAAGAAGAAGAAATGTAGAAGATAAGAAGAAAATAAAATTTTTATATTAATTAAGTTTCGGGTAATTTGATTTTCCTCCCCGACACTTCTCGTATTCATATTTTGAACCCGAAACTTATTTTTATTTCTCTTTTTTCCCATTGCAATACCGAAATAATATTTCTCATATTTCTCTAGCTTATGATTCTAATGGTGATATTAACTATTCACACTTCTAAACTCGTTCGTTAGTTGAAATATCGACGTGCTTGTTTACATATCGAGTCAGTTTTTAGTGATTTGTCTAATCGTGCAAGTATGATATTCATGTGCTTAAATGAAGTACTTTCATACTTAAATGACATGTTCTTAAGCTTAAATGAATGAAATTTAAGGGCGTTACAGTATCATAAGATGAATACATAGAAAAATTTTCATAATAATGCCTCACCAAAATAATGACTTACGAAATCCTTTCCCGTAGGGATAATAATGTCTCACCAAATGAGGACTTATGAAAACCATGCATTCAAGCTTTGTACTCAGGTGTATTGTTTATAATGGTGATTTTGAGCCTTAATGCATATTCTAAAACCAGCCATCTACCCCTTTCAGCACAATTCCAGCTCCGCTACCTTCTGCACTACTAGCACCATCTACAAACAAATGTCACATGAGTTTTTCATCAACCAAGTGAGAGTCAAATTTAGACCTGAGGGTTATAGGCATCTCTAACGGACTACCAATATTTGGTGAGCCATCTATGACTTCTCTAGTAAATGAGCATTTAGAAATGAAATCCGTTAAAGCATGGGCCTTAATGGCAGAATGAGGCCTACATTGTAGCCTATATTGTCTTAGCTCTACTGACCATAACAATATTCACCCTGATGTTTATAGCTTGTGCATGACCTTACTGAGAGGTTGATCCGTCACTACAACCCCCCAATGAGATTGTAAATAAACTTTGTACTTCCTTGCTGACAATAGTAGCGAATAGGCCAACTTTTCTAGAGGCTAATAATTTATCTTCTCCCCTTGTAAGACTCGACTGAAGTAGTATATTGGCCTTTGCACCCCCTCCTTCTTCTATAATCAGTATTGAGCTAACAGCCTGATTTGATGCTGACAAATAAATCAATAGCTCTTCGCTTGAGAGAGGTCTACTCAAAACATGCTTTGAACTGAGAAACTTCTTTAGCTCCTCAAAAGCTTGTTGACATTCTTGGCTCCATTCGAAATTGCCTTTCATGCGGAACTTTTTGAAAAATGGTAGGTACTTTTCTGCGAACCTAGACATTAACCTACTGAGGGTTGCCATTCTCCCCATGAGTCTCTATACCTCCTTTAAGTTGTATGGAGGGTTCATGTCTAGGATTATCTTTACCTTGTCTATATTAGGCTCAATATCCTTTTTGTTTACCATGAGAATTTCCCTCCTTGAATAAAGAAGATACATTTCTCTTGGTTGAGCTTCATCCCATAAACAACTATTATCTCAAAAATTCTGCTAAGTCTCGGATATATTGATCGAAGGTCCTGCTTTTTACTATCATTTCATCAATATATACTTTGACACTTTTGTCCATCTAGTCCTTAAACATCTTATTCATAAGGCTTTGATAAATGGCTCCAGCATTTTTCAACCCAACTGGCATGGAAACATAGTAATAAGTACATTTCTCAGTGATAAAGGTTGTCTTTTCTTCATCTTTTGAATGCATTTTGATTTGATGGTACTCCTGCTTCACATCCAAAGAAGAGTGGTATTTGAAGCCTACTGTCAAATCTATAAGCTTTTCAATCATCGGTAATGCAAACAGGTCCTTGGGGCATGCCTTGTTTAAATCAATGAAGTCAACACACATCTTATAACTCCCTTTGCTTTCTTCACCAATACTATATTGGTGAGCCAATTTGGATAGTGCACTTCCCTAATGAACCCTGCCTCTATTAGTTTATCAACCTCTGCATCAATGACTATTTGTCTCTCTGAACCAAAGCATTGTTTCTTCTGTTTTACAGGCTTCGCCTCGAGGTCTACATTCAACTTATGCGCAATTATCTCCAAGTTAACCCCTATCACGTTCGAAGATTTTCAAGCAAAGTTGGATGAATTGTTGATCAAGAATTTTTGAGCATCTTCTGCTATCTCACTATCCAGGTTCACATTGATTAACAATGTTTTTTTTTTGTTCTTTTTCCCTTATCTGGATCTTTTCCAATTTCTCAATTGGTTTTGTTATTTACTTTAGCACCTAGGTCAGAGGTATCTCTTCCAACACTGCTACTTCCTCGTCGTAGAAGAGCTGGGTGCCTCTTTTCTTTTCTTTTTTGGCTTCCTTTTCACCAGTGAAAGTCAGGTTGTCTTAAACTCCGTATACTGTAAACTTTGAGCCGTCTTCCCTCGAGACGATCATCAAGTGTCTAATGTTAGTGGAGGCACCAAGATCATATAGAAAAGGTCTCCCTATTAGCACATTGTATGATAATGGTGTTCACACTACTATCAAAGTGGTTATAATAGTGCCACACTCTAGAACGGTACCAATGGTGAAAGTAAGCTTGACTTTCCCTAGAGCAGGGATCTTCGTGCCATCTAAAGTGTGAATAGGACTTTCTAGATCTTTCGAATCTTCAATTTTTAATCCGATTTTCTTATAAGCATCTGCGGTGATGAGATTAACAGAATTTCCATAGTCTACAAGTATCCGCTTGTAACACCTCAGTTTAAAGTTTTGAACTTAAGCTTTAAAGGGGCAAACTTGAGAGATTTGTCTTTTGTTTAATTAATATGTAATATGTATGTTTATGCTTGAATTGAATGTTTATGCATGTTTTAGAAAGTTTCACACATGTAAAAGTGCTTTAAAGGCTGTTAGGAATTGGTGAACTGGAGGTAAAATGGTCATTTCACACCCCTTCGAGTTTTATAAAAATTAACATGATATTTAAAGGTAGAAAAGAATAATAGGACATGAAAATGATGATATTTAATTTATTTGAAGTTTTGATGGAAAATTATACCCGGTTGAAAATAGTTCTCGACAAGCTGCTCAATTGAGGTTCTTCATTTGAACTAAAGGCAATTTGGTCTTTTCCTTTGAGATATGGAATTATATGGTGTATGCAACCTTATGGAATCATTTTCGGCTTGATTAAATCTAACCATTGGATGAAATGATAAAGAAATGGATGGTTGGATGACTAGGTTTCACCATTTCTATCTTAAGCCTAATATATGGAATCAAATCTTTGATATTTAGGTAGATTTTTCGCACCACTTCACCATTGTCATCTTTCTTATTATAAATCACCAACCATTTTTCTCTTTCTTCGTCATATATGGTTCGACCATCTTGCTCCACCATTAAAGCTTGATATTTTCTTTCATTTTTGGATAGAAACTAGTTAATTCCATTAGCCTAAACACAAATATAACCTTAGATTTCAAGGAAAAATAAGAAAAAACTAAGAATCAAAGCTTTGAAGTTTTTGAAGAACTTTTAGTAAGTTAATGGTTTTGTAATTCTTTTGATTCAAATATAATTATAAGGTGTTCTTTGATGATTATTAGTATTTAAAACATATTTTGGATGGATGAAATTCAAAAAGTTGGAATGAAACCCTAATTGGAAGAACTTTGAATCAAAGTGATGTTTTGATGATTCTTTTGGTTTAAATGATGTTTAATTGATGTGTATGATATGAATTTATGGTTAAAAGATGGAAACAAACTCATTTGGTAAAGGTTTCAATTTGGGCGAAATGGTGATGATGAACATTGACGTTTGATTTTAATGTTTACTAGGTTTAAAAGGTTTGAATGATGTGTATTTGATTTATTTAACATGAATTGATGATTAATTGATGGAAAGAAATCCATTTGGAGGGATTTCTCATTTGGCCAAAATGTTGAAGTGTGAATTATGGTTTAATGCTTTGATATTTGATAGGTTTAAATGGTTAAATGATATGCATTTGGTGTATATATATGTTGTACAACTGAATGGTGTTGAAAAATGGAAGAATGGAATGATTTCCATTAACGTATAACCATATTGACTTTACTACTTTAAGGTGTTAGGAAAATGCAATTGAAGAAGTAAGGTTTGAATATAGTTTAATGACATGAATGATTGAAATGTATAAGTTCAAATGTGGAAAGGTTGAATGGTATAAGTATTTGGAAAGCATACTTGAAATGTGATGTATGTTTGGTATGAAATATTGAGCTAAGTGTTTGGAAGTTCATAACTTAGCAATTTAATGATGAATATGTGTAATGTGAATGAAATATGATGTTAGAAATGCATGTGATGCTTGAAAGGTATGAAAAGTATTAAAAGAGTAATATAGGGCCTTTGATGTGCAACATGTGTATAATGTGTGTTTATATGTATCAATATGCTATAATATGATATGATATGTGTTTTGATATAAAGTATAGTGAGTTTTAGTCTTATCAGAATAATTTGGTTATTATAGAGGAAAGTTCCCAAGCGATAGCAGCCGACGGCGAGTCGCGGGCTGGCTAGGTTTTCTGGGGAAATATTTTGGAGGTTTGCTAAGAGGTGGGTCTATATATATGTTTCATGTATTATTCATTCATAAGTCATGCATTTATGCATATGAAATGATATCCTTGATTGAAAACCATTAATGATCCATTTTTGGGCATTTTTGCTAAAATGACCTAAAATAGCGTTGCTGAAATGCCTAAAACTGGCCTAAACTTTGAATTGCTATAAAATTCATTCTGAAAGGCTTTTTGATATGAAACCAAGCCCAATTGTCTATTATATATATGTATTTATTATTGGTATAAAGAAAATGCCATGAAAATATTGATTTCAAGGAAAATCAGAAAGTGTCTGAAAAATGAGAAATAGACCTGTAATTTAGGATGTCAGTTGCGCTGGCGCAACTGGGCCCCGACGGGCAAAAATATGATCTTGAGCCAAATTCTTTTTTTGGACTTTATAATGTTATATATGATCATTTAATTCATATTTGAGACTTATATTGATATGTTTATGCTATATGAGACATCTGCATATAATATGTTTAACATGACTACTTCGATGGTGTAGAAATAAACCATCGGCTGTGTATACAGATATATGTTATGACCTCTGCTAGGCAGGGGTAAATTCCCTATGCCATGGTGTGATTGGGTGGAAATGTGATGGAAGAGAAGTGAAGTAACAGTTTGCTATATGATATGATCTGACATGTTATAGGCTCCTGTTATATTATATGCATTATGGTTCATGATATGTATTTCATCATGTTATTACCAGTATTCATATTTACAGATCATTAATAGATAGATGTGACTTATCATAAATAATATTGCATACTCATATGTATATTAACTCACTGAGTATAATCTTATACTCACCCTTCAGTGGTTATATGTTTTAGGACCTCAGTGAGATAGACATCTATTGGCTACATCATCTTCAGCCTTGGATTACAGATGTATGTATTTGAGGTCACTCCTATGTATAAAAGTTCCTTGGTATATAATGTATATAAGGCTTGGATTGGCTAAGAGTATAAAGTCAAATACGATCAAAATGTTAACCACATATAATATGAAAATGTTAATGATGTACATATATATGATATGAGAGATTTACACGATGTATATTTGATATGAGATATGATTGCAAATATTAAAGTGCATATTGAGTTGTGATTGACTATTGGAGGTTAAAAGGGGATGTATGCTATATTGGAAGTACAATTTTTATGTTTTACGGATAGCTTAAGTTAGAGTTATAAAGGAAACTTTGTCAGTTTTTCTATAAGAATGTTATGATGTTTTAAAAAAAATTATCACCTAAAATATATCACAGGTTAAGTAATGATTGTAATAGTTAAGTTAAAGTAAAAGCATGGGTTCTTTGAGGTACTGGTAGCCTTGGCATTACTCGTATCCTAGGACCGTCATAGTCTAAAATTAGGCCGTGACACCGCTTCACCACATAGTTAGCCATTATTGCCCGAATTACCAGTGGATCCGTTTTTGGAACTCTTAGCCTGGAACCATCCTCTCTTACAACCCAGGTTCACCCATCGTTCAAATACAAAAGCTCATGTTCACATTTTTTCCTTCATTATGCTATATTTTTTTTTATTACTACCATGCGAACTCTCTCTTAAGCCACCTATTATACAATGAATGACTCATGTCGAGCCATCATTTACTGCTTGCTTTTCTGTTATTCCTATTGCTCTCACCATGTTGTCTGCCTTCTTGAGGCCTCCCCTTAACGAACCTCCTCAAATGGCACTAGCTAGTCAAACTTTTTATTTTCTCCAAAAGGTATCTGCATTGGTTTGTGTCATGACCATGAGAATTATGGAAATGACAATATTTGTCACTTATCAAATGGTTTTGGGGAGTTCTCATTGGTGGAGGTCGTTTCTATATTTCTTTATCTTTAAAGGCTGCGAATATCTCCAATGATGTAGCTATTAATGGGGTGTACTTGTGAACCTCCTCCTGTCTTCCAACATTAAGAGGGCCATACTTATTTTCTTCTCTTTTCTTCTTTCTACCTCTACTACTATTTTTACCCTCATTTTCGTCATCCTTGGATGCTTTTGACCTGTCTATTGCATCAACTTCGTTTTTCTGTCTTTGCTTCTTGGAGAACTGACTCAAAGCCAAGGCATCATCCTACTTTATAAACTCCCGTGCAAGGACCAGTGCATCTTCCATAGTACTTGGTGCGTGGCGGCACAGAGCTTTAAAGTAATCTCTATGAGTAGTTCCATTTTGTAGGGCCTCAACTACCCGAGCTTGATCTAAAGGGATGATTTTAAGGGCTTCCCTATTGAACTTTGCAATATAGTCTTTTAAAGGCTGACCTTTCTTCTGAGTAACTGTCTCCTAGAATCGAGTCTTCCTTTCAACAGGGATGCTAGCAGTGAACCTTCTTATAAACAGCTTTGTTAGCTGGGAGAAAGACTTAATACTCCCCTCTGGCAAGCCATTGAACCACAAAGTGGCCTCTTCCTTTAACGTGCCTCTGAAGGCTCTGCACAGGGCTTCGTCATTAACAGTCTGCAACTCTATGGCATTTTTATAGTCTAGGATATGCATCCTTGAATCTCCAAGACCACTGTACTTCTCCATCACTAGTGGTTTAAACTTCGAAGGTATGGTATACTCTTAAATCCTTTTCACAAAAGGAGAGTTAAGACTCAAGAGTGATTTGTTGCTATTTTCTCCTCACCCTTCCCCATTCTGTCAAGTACTTCCCTTATTTTCTCCTTGAGATCTTGAGGCTCTCCTCGACTTGTGGCCTCTTCCTCCTGGTATGTGTTATCTGCAAAATGTGTGGGTTTTTGGCTCAATTTTTCTGGACTACTCCCTTCTATGCAAACCAGAGCTAGACTTAAACATCTTTCTTATTGTCCTACACCCACTCCTATGATCAGTCTTACTTTGCTTGCTAGTTGCAAACAAAGGTTCCAAGTTCTTCCATTGGACATTGCCACGAGGAGCATAAGCTGGCCTATCCTCAAGGTAAAGGCTCCTTCTCACCAACGAGCCTTCTCTTCGAGGCATTATTTCCACTTCTCCGCCTTATTGAGAATCAACTCCCCCTTCTCCTACCTTATTAGGAATGACTCTCTCTACAACTCCTCCTCCTAGGGTAACATTTCTAAGGCTAGAAGTTCCAAAAAAAAAAGATGTTTTAGTGAATCTCTTATACAATTATCTATATCGAGCGCACTCATATTGGTAAAAGGTGTTTGGAACTGGGTTATTGGTGGGGGTGTTATTTGGGCTCTATTAGTGTCTATGGGTGTTTGTTCATGTGTTTCTTCATATGGGATTGGATTTGAGGAAGAGGCTAGATGGGCTAGTGTTTTTGATGGCTAGTTTTTTGACCCAAATAAATGAGTAAGTAGAAAGGATTATAAATGTTATAATATCAAAGAGAGAAGAGAAAAATTAAAGAGACTATTTTACAACTAGTGTTTTAGGAAACTTGTAATAATCGTTCCCATAGATGGTGCTAATTTGATGAGCCTGAAAGCCATTCAAATAGTTGTAAGGCCTCCTGACTTGAGTCCAAAGAATGACTTGGGTTGTTGGGTCTTTAATGGGCCGGCAAAACTAGCACAATAGCATAAAGGAGCCAAGCTTGGGCTTGGAAAGGACTCTCTGATGCCTAAGTTAGGTACAAGCTCTTGTAAAGCCTTAATAGAGTTTGTAAATGAGATAATAAATGAGCAGAGTAATGGTTTGGGTAAGAAGAAGTCCCCTAATAAATGAACTTACTTCATATTTATAGAGGTCGAGATCACTGTGGTAATGTAATAGTCTTGCCATGTATCCGCGACTTATTGGACTATAAAATGGGGAGTTGCTGTGTCAAAACTCCTAAGGTCACCTTATCAGCTTGCGTGATAAGTTATTAGATTTTCCTGCAGTACACTGGTCAATGCAAGATTTCATGTATGACAAATGATGGTCTATGTATCAGGCTTAGGCTGTTGCGTTGTTTCAAGGCGTGGTGACATATCAGAAGCATTTAATGAGAAGAGAGAGAGAGAGAGAGAGTTCATGACCAGTCTACGATCTCTAGGTTCACTCTTAGTTTTTTGTCGAATCCCCAAGAGGTGAACCTTCCTAGTGAGAGAGGCGAAGATGCCTTAATTGCTTCCTGCGGAGGATAAACTCTTAACTCTTCTCGAATATACCTATGTTTCAAGCAAAACTTTCCTCATATGAAGACTTCTGGCAAGCCTTAATCCTTCTGAGCGAAACTCCATAAATGGCCCTAATCTATTACTTCTGGGTCTTACCCTTGGGCCTAAATATTATTTCTCATCAAGAACCATTATTAGCATGCATATGTAAAGAAATAATAGATAATATGAAAAAAAAAACTAAGAATGAGACTGTTGGATATTAAAACCCATCATTATGGCATCGTAATAGGAAACACGGATGGAGTTCCATGTATTCTAATTGCTTCCAAAATAATAGTATTCAAGTGAAATTAAAAAACTACTTAAACTAGTTTTCAAAGTTATAGTTATAAATTGAAAAATTTGGATAAATTATTTCTAATTTTTTATTTAAATTTTTTTTAAAACAATAAATACTATTTTTAGTTTTCTAAGAATTATTTTCTATAAAAAAAGTTTAGTTTTTTATAACTAAAAAGCCTCTTAAAATTTAATTTTTCTTGACCTAAACCAGGATCAAACTTTGGCCTGAATGTTAAAACCATAATTCAAATCTTATTTTGATTCCAAGTTTAGCCGGTTCAATATCGACTCATAGCATGGTATATAATAAACATTAAAAAAATATTTAGACCTTATTTGGTGGTTTAGCTATTCGTAGTAGCTGTTAGCGGTTGCTAATAACTGTTATCTGGTAATTGTTAGCTAATAGTCGAATATTATAAGTGCCTGGTAAAATTATTAGTAGTTGTTAGCTATTAATATATTTATAACAGTTAAGAATAAATATTAATATTTATCTTTTTATTTTGAATATTATTTTTAATAGGATAATTTAATTTTTTATTTAAATATTTTTTTTTTTTGAAAAAACTCTAAATTGAAACTTTTATTGAAAATAGTTGTTTGACTACATAATGGCTAACAGCTATCACTAAAAATAAATAAATAAATGACCAAACAAGCTTTATTCAGCTATTAAGATCTATAAATATAATAGCTTCATTAAAAAGTTTTGCCAAACACTCACTTAATAAAAATGATATATTACTTTTTAGTTCTTAAAATTTGATTTAATTTATATTTGTATTTTTATTTTTTGAAAAACTAACTTTTAGTCCTTATAATTTAATTCTGTTAGTCAACTTGGTCAGTCCATCCATTTTCTTTGATTTTTCCACTAAATGTTTAGTAGAATGACAAAAACTTCTCCATCATTTCCCAATTTTTGCTTTTTTTCATTTTTATTTAATTAAAATTAAATATTCATACATAAATTTAAAGTTAAGTAAAATAAAAAAATATATATTAATATTTTTTCTATAGAAAATATTTATACATATTTTTTATATTTAGTTTAAAATCAAAATAAATAAAATTATATTTTATTTAATTAAAATAATTATTTCTATTTAATTTTTTTTTGTATATTTAATTTAAAATTAAAATAATAAAATTACTTTTTATCTATTGAAATTTAATTCTTGTATAATTAACTAAAATAAATTATTTTTGCATAATTAATTAAAATAATTAATTTTTTAGTATATTTAATTAAAATTAAAAATTGAATTTTTATTATAATTTAGCAAAATATATTCAAATGATTATATTTTTCTTAAATTAAATTAAATAAATAATAAAATTTACTATTATAAAAAGAAAAGAATTTAAAATGAATTGAAAAAAAACGGCCATTACATTCTCCTCCTAGTTCTGGGGGGTTCAATATGCTCTTCCCTCATCGGTGGTTCATTAGAAGCTACCTCAGGTTCCCTTAGTCTACCAACACTAGGGGTTGCTTCTTTAATTGGTTCTTCAACTCTACCTCTTCCTGTTCTTCTAGGTAGTATTTTCATTATTAAGAATAAACAAAAGAGTATATCACATAACATGCAGATAAATATATTTATAATGAATGACAGCAAATGACATGACAAGAAATCTTATGCTCTACGGTATACCTATGTCCTATTGACACATATTCATGATACATTAACAATTATCTAATATTTACTTTGATACAAACTTTGTCACATCCCATTTTGGAGATATGACGATCCTAAGATGTAGGAAATATCTAAGATAATCGACACCCGTAGAACTCATAACCTTTACATATTCAATTCATTCGGCCACTATCTCACATATTCTTATCAATTCAATGCAACAAAATATTAACATTCAACACATTAGTAGGGCAAGTTCATATTAGATGATATACATAAATATGATTAATTTAGGTATGTTAATATTTATCATACATTAACTCTTTAACTGTATATATAACTCTAAAACTCGAATCCCATGGAGCTTCTAAGATGATAAAATACTTCAAAATGAGAGACGTTACATTGGTGGGCAAGGTTATAATTGATTGAGGAAGAAAACCTTTGGAACCAATTCTACTTACTTTAAACTTGAAAAATAATTAACCACTAAAAGAATGAGTGTAAACTCAATGAGTAATATTACCATACTTATGAGGCTAGGAAATTTAGGATTAGCTCACAAGAATGGTTCATGGTTCATATCCAGTAATAAAGAAAGAACAAGTAGAACATCCAATAAACAAAACGATATGGAATATGACAATAAATGACATTAGAGAAAAAAAAGCATATAGAGTAGTGGATAGATTATAGAATAGAGATGTAAAACAAAAATATATCATGGGCCACATCATATAATAATTTAGAAGTACAATGCTACATATCCCCATATAATACTTATTTAAATAGCATAAGGTTGATCAGACCCTATAACATTGCCCCTTCCTAAAAAGGGCCCCTTTAAATCATTGTGCACAATTCTAATGTATTTACCCCTACCTTACTGGTTAGGTAGTTCTGTCATCTTATCTCATATATCACAGATAGAGCTTTAATTCTCATCAACACATCAAATGATAATCAATAAATGGATATTTCCAAGTAAGCTATTTTGAACATCAAAGAAACAAGGAAAAATTTAAACAATATTAATCAAGAAATAAAGGAACTGCTAACAATTAAACAAGTATGTAAACAAGAGGATAGGTTCAGCCAAGAAAGGAGATTAGTATGGAGAATATAAGTTTGGTGGTATTATATATAGTTCACTTAGGCATTTTATTGAACACTTGGTAGGCATTATGGTTAGCTCATTTAGACATTTCATTGAACACTTGGTATATATTAGATTTGGTTCATTTGGGCATTTTATCAAATATTTAGTGGTCATCCAAAATAACAATCACATAATGTTGTTCAAATGGACAATTGTTCAACCAACAAAAAAAGTTCATAAGGCATTTAATTTACATAAAATTATCCACAACCAAACTAACAAAAATTGAAGGATGAGTGAGGAATTAGGGTTCAGACAAGCTATGAATAACAAAGGATGAATGCTACTAGGTTCGACCAAGGTGAAAGCATGATGAATAATTAACAAGCAATCAAGTTTGAATTTAATTCCTAGCATAATAACATATTTACTACTCCAAATCTTTGAAAACCAAATCAAGCTTTTAGCTCAATAACTAAAGTAAGCATATATGTGGTCCATCATCTTCTTCACCAACCTTGCCACCTCTTTTAGATACTACAAATTCAATTTAAGATGATTTAGAATTTATAAAACATTGAATTTCAAATTTTTAAACCTTAATTAATATAATTCCCTACTAACCCTAATTCTAGGGTTTGGCATTATTGAAGCCCTAACTTAAATTTCTTCCATATTCATATTTAAGGCTTAAATCATATAAATATTTAATTATTCTATACATTTATCTCATAAAAATTAATTATAAGTTAAAGTATGAAATTTACCTTAGTTAAAGTATTGAAATTTCACTAACCTTCTTTTGATGGAGCTAGCCCTTTCCTTAGGTTTAAAACCTCTTTTTAGTCTTTAATTATCTATCTTAACTTGAAAAGAAATGTTGAATTTATAAGGTGGAAATTTAGAGATTATAGGTGAAGAATTTTGAAAGAAAAATGAAGAATGGTGAGGTTTGGTGTTCGACCAAAAGGGTGAAAATGAAAAGAAATGAAACTTTGCTAGTTTTTATGTCTATTAGAAATATTTTAGGGTATGACCCCACCACTTTTATATAATTTTAATTTTACCCTTATCTTTTCTACTTATTTATCATTTTGTCATTCTTTAATCACTACACTAGTTTTCTACACTTTTTCACTCTTAGGTTCTATCATACTATTAATGTAATATCTGTCATTTTGAAGTGTATTTATTGATTTTATATGTTTGGAGAATTTTAAATTTTTAAATGAGAATATTGGAATATTTCAGAAAACTTTTATTTTGGGTTGCAATAGAATTCAGTGTTGATCATTTCTTGCTCCTAAAGACATAATTGGTAAAGTGTAAAATATGAAAGTTGTTAATTTATGTCTTAGCTATAATTATGTAAAATGGTTTGGTGAAATTCTGTGTGTGTGATAAGTTGTGTCTATTTGAGCAAGACTGGTCTGGATGAGATTTTCTGTAGGGATGCAGTAGAATTAACTGAAGTGGTGAACATGAAAAATGTTCCTTTGTGTGTTGAGATGATGTCTGTAAAATTTCAGAATTTTTGGGTAAGTAGATCTCAGTGGAGAGTGTTTTGTATCAGGACTGTTCGGTCAAACTTTGAGGCAGGAGTCTAGGTGACTTTTGGAGAGTCACCACTGTCTGAATGTTGATTTGTTTGATGTGAAAATTTGATATGTTGTGTTCCTGCTTGTTGATTGTAAGTGGCAAGAAGAATCGGTAAGTTTGGACTTTTATAGCTCAATTACGAGCTGGCTTAAGGTGGGATGTTCAGGCAAGAGTTAACTTGGAAGTATTTGGTTGAGAAGGCATTTCGCGAGCTGGCAGTGCGAGGCGGCATTATGGCAAAGTGGCGAAGAGGTTTGGCGAAGAGCTAAGGCGAAGAGCAGTTGGCGAAGAGGCACTATGCGAGGAGGCATTGTGCGAACAGAGATGTGCGAGGTGGCAGTTCGCAAAGAAGCGAAGAGGCGAAGGAGCATTGCCGAGGTGGCTTATGCTAGGATGAGTTGCGAGGAGAGTCTGGCGAGGCAGCATACACGAGGTAGCATATGCGAGCTGGAATGTGCGAGGCAGCAATGTCGGATCAAAGATGGCGAGCTGGCAAGTGCGAGCTGGGAATACGAAGTGGGAATGGTGAGCTGGTTAGGCGAAGTGGTCTTGCCGAGGCAGGTCTCGCGAGGCGAGCTGGTCATCGCGTTTCTGGGCAGAGGCTTATTTAACCCCAGTAACCAGCAGCGATTTTCACGATTTTTCTTTCTTTCTTCCTTTGGCAATTTCAGTCGTCTTCTCCAATTTGTTCCATATTTTTTTCTAAGGCATTAAGGCTTAGATCAATGCAATAGACTTCCAGATTAGTCTATTATTAAGGCAGAATCATCAATTTGAGCAGAGTTTTGCAGAAAACTCAGTTTGAAGGAAATAAGGTAAATTTTCTTCCTAAGTTATTTTCTTTGGATTTA
>CANXYC010298032.1:0-16754 GCA_948193065.1 Aleurites moluccanus | reverse complement strand
CAAAGAACACCTTATAATCATATTTAAATCAAAAGAATCACAAAACCATTAACTTACCAAAAGTTCTTCAAAAACTTCAAAGCTTTGATTCTTAGCTTTTTCTTGTTTTTCCTTGAAATCTAAGGTTATATTTGTGTTTAGGCTAATAGAATTAACTAGTTTCTATCCAAAAATGGAAGAAAACATAAAGTTTTAATGGTGGAGCAAGGTGGCTGAACCACATATGAAGAAGAAAGAGAAAAATGGTTGGTGATTTATGATAAGGAAGATGACAATGGTGAAGTGGTGGAAAAAATCTACCTAAATATCAAAGATATGATTCCATATATTAGGCTTATGATAGAAATGGTGAAACCTAGTCATCCAACCATCCATTTCTTCATCATTTCATCCAATGGTTAGGTTTAATCAAGCCTAAAATGATTCCATAAGGTTGCATACACCATATAATTCCATATTTCAAAGGAAAAGACCAAATTGCCCTTATTTCAAATGAAGCACCTCAAGCACCTCAATTGAGCAGCTTGCCGAGAACTATTTTCAACCGGGTTCAATTCTCCATCAAAACTTCAAATAAATTAAATATCATCATTTTCATGCCTTAATATTCTTTTCTAACTTCAAATATCATGTTAATTTCCATAAAACTCGAAGGGATGTGAAATGACTATTTTACCCCCAGTTCACCAAAAATTGAATTTTTCCCTATTTCTTCCTAACAGCCTTTAAAGCACTTTTACATGTGTGAAACTTTCTAAAACATGCATAAACATTCAATTCAAGAATAAACATGCATATTACATATCAATAAACAAAGAAGGAACCCCTTAGATTTTCCCTTTAAAGCTTAAGTTCAAAGCTTTAAACTGAGGTGTTACAGTATTGACCGCAAATACTCTGCCCTGACCCCTACCAGCTGGGGCCTGACTACCACTGGGAGCTTGTCTGCCCCTGCCTCTGCCAGAAGCCTTTCTACCCATGTTTTGACTCACCTATACCACTGGTTGAGAAACCGCAATAGATGGTTGTTGCTCATCCCTCAATGGACATCTGTTAGTATAGTGGCCCTGCTGGCTACATCTCAAATAAGCATCAGTCTGTCTCCAACAATCCCCTCCATGTCTCCATCCACAAAACCCACAACTAGGAATACTGGGTGTTTGTGCAACTGGTCTCAAAGAACCCTGAGAATAGGCAGATGCTGACTGAACCACTGGCGGTCCCCTACTATGCACTCTCCTCCTCTAACTACTAGTTGATGATCTCTGATCAAACCTCTAACTACTAGCTGATGATCTCTGATCAAACCGAGGCACTAGCTCTATCTGCCTAGGCCGAGAGCTTCTCTCCCCCTCATAATCTGAGATCCTAGACCTCCTTTCCTCTTCTGGTCCCTCTTAGCCCTCTCTGCCTTATACTTCTCTTCCATCTATATGGCCTTATCAATCACTGTCGTCAGAGAAGTAAACTTAGTAGCCAATAATGCATTATGTAGTGCAGCATAAAGACCCCTCTAAAACCTACTGATCAGATCAGCCTCTGTAGGAACAATATGAGTAGCATATCTACTCAACCTGATGAACTCCTCTACATACTCCTCAACTGATCTATCCCCCTGCTCCAATTGCTCAAACAAAATAAGGTTACGGGTTTTCACCCCCTCAATAATGAACTCATCAAAAAGCCCCTGTCGAAACTCAATCCATGTAGGTGAATGCTCACGATATAACCTGGGCTCCATCCTCCTCGAAAACTAAGTCCATGCCTTCCCCTTCAGTAATAGACCAACAAGCTCAACTGCTCTCAACTCAGAACATGGTAGTCTCCTCACTGCCTTCCCTACCTCCTCCAAGAAATTCACAAGGTCACTACCCCTGTCTCCCTTAAACTCAGGCAGGTTTAGCTTTAGAAAGCTAAACATCGATACACCACCCTCCTCAATCACTCTACGGCCTCCCTGTATAGCAAGCTCCCTAGGAACCCCTACTAGCTGCACAGGAGCCGGCGTCACTGGAACTGCCTCTGGTGCCACAGGTGGGGGCACTACTGCTGGAGCTGGTGGTGGTGGTACATGCTGACGCTTCCGCCTCAAATCAGCCATCTCTCTACATAACTCCATCAATCCCCTCATCATCTCCACTATCCAGGAGTCATCGCCCCTTTCTGTATCCTCTGTAGTCCGTAAAGATAGGATGGACCCTCTAAAACTGAAATCTCCCTCACCAAGGACTCATTGGAGGCTACCTCTGCCTCCCTGGTATCTCTACCCCTTTAGTTAGACATCTCTGTAATTTGTCGAGAAAAAATAGAAACATGCTTAGAAAATAACAAAAATGCAGAATAATAATATATAACAGACGATAACAGCAAAAGACGTCAAAGGAAATCCTATGCTCCATGGTATATTTAATTCTACCCCATTCTGTACTTAGTCACTATTCCTCTGTAATTTAGGTACTATTCATCTGTAACCTAAAATCCACTGTTCGTAACCTAGGCTTTAATACCACCTCCATCACGACCCATTCTCATATTGCGACGGTCCTAGGATGCAAGAGATGCCAATGCTGACTGGCACTCGAAGAACCCAGTATCACATGCATAATCTATAACCATCAATTTATTAATATTACTTAGTTACCATTCATTCTGTCATTCTGCAATTCTTATTGTAATTTAATGCAATTGGCTATAACAATCATTATATCATACTATATAATCATCATATACCTCATAATATCATCACATACATATATAATTGTTCATTTCCTAGCTAACCCATACATACCCCATGGAGCAGCTAGATTATGAACATCAAAATATAGAATTTAAAAAATATACATCAGATAACAGCAAGCAGAAATCCTCAGACGATAGACAACAGGATTCTGCAATCTACTCCTCTCCTGAAATGGGTAAATAAAGAAAAGGTGAGTATATAAGATACTCAGTGAATCTGTATGCATCATCAAATAATTAATAGGTAACAATGGAACAATGGTGCCAATAGGTCAAGATAACAATATACAGAATCAATAACAGGTGACAGAATAGTCAATGAACATATCATAGGCTCGGTATCATATGGAAAGACAAATAAAAGGATGGACTGAATGAAATTATACAATCTCCAGTAGAATCAGTATGGACTATATGCGAACATACAGTCTCCAGTAATATCCATATCAATAAGCATACGACTGATCAGGTCTTATGGCCAGGACCATAATCCCTCCTAGCTAGGGCACGAATAATACAAAGTGCACATCGCCGACAGTATTTCTCCACTACCCTGTCGGAGCGGTAGCTCTGTCAAGCCACATTAGGATCAATATAAGGAAACAACATATCAATGGATACCATTATACGAAAATGGTATCCTCCATCTCAATAAACTCAATATCAATCAACCAATTATCAATATAATCAATGGCATTACAAAAGATGATATATAATCAAAGGCAATTGGTTTGGTATTCAACAAAGACACGGAATAAAAGTTGGCTCGGCAAAAGAAAACGGTAGGCCAATTGGCATGCCAACGTCGCTGGTGACAATGGCATTCAAATGGTAGGCCTATGGAATACAAAGCAATAGGCCCAAGACAAAACAACTAGGCATTTTCACAAACACTTGGTGGGCATACAATGGCAAGCCAATAAGTTGTTTTGGTGCAAGTTTGGCTTGCTCATTTGAATCAACAACAAAACACATTTGTAATAACACAATAGGTTTCAAAGAAACAAGATTAAACAACATCAAATAGATCAAAATGGCTATGGAATTCAAGACAAAAATCAAGTAAAATCAAGGCATGTATTGTAAAAGTGGTTCGGCCAAAGTGACACTTTTTCATATGAATTCCAATACTCAATCTAAGATGTTAGGCATGTTATTTGATGCATATAAGACTCACCTAAGCTTCCAAATTGCTTTGGAAAATTGATTTTCTACATAATTCACCAAATAAGCCAATTAGGGCAAACTTGTCACAACTTGAGTTCTACATCAAATTAACTACTAATTAGTTGTCTATTAACCTCTAATTGACATATTCTAATATCAATTAACATTAACTAATACTAAATCATCAAGCTCATTCATACAACTTCACTTAGGTTAGGAAAATTAGGCATTTTCATTAATTTGCATCAATTGATGCAATCTAACCTAAAACCCATCAAATTCAAGCTTAAAATCATATAACTAAACCATAAAAACAAACAAACTAATTGGTTACCTCTTAGTGGTGAGATTGTCGAAATCTTTGGAGAGTTTTTCCTTGAATTTCTTTGTTCCTCCAAGCAAACTAATAGTAGCAATTGGAAGAACTAGGTTAGAACTCAATTTTTCTATGAATTTTTCTAAGAAATTTGATGTAAAATGAAAAAGAAATGGATGGGAAAAGGGAGGTGGAGGGTTTGTCCTAAGGAAGAAGAAGAAGAAGAAGTTGTAAAAATTTTCTAAGTGTTAAAATATATACAAAAATCAAATGGCAATTTACAACTTGGTCCTCAAACTTTCATAAGTTACACTTTGACCCCAAATTCTTTTGTAATTTATTCTGTCAATTCTGTCAGGATTTGGATTTCAATGTGGGGGAGTCAATAAGCTTATTTTAATTTATATATATTTATAAAAATAGTTTCAGAGTCATTCTGTAACTCCGACAGACCTATTTCCACTATTCACCTTAAAGTTCCTTTTATTTACGATTTTGCCATTAGTTACTTTTTTCAGTATTCCTAAATATTTTTCAATTCTTTATTTTTACCAAAATTACACATGCATTAAGGTGATCTTTTATCCCCTGTTCAAATTCAAAAAAATTTCTGTTGACCGGACTACTAATTTCTCAGCAGTGTTCCCGACACCGCCGCTTTCCGGAAAAGTAACTAGTTCGCTTTCTAACTGTGTCTCTAATATTATTTCCTATCATTTCAAGACTTTTGGGACACATACTGAGAACTAAATCATTCATGTGAGTTATAACTTTCTAGGGGATTACACTAATAGATTTAGTTAGTTGAGTAAGCATGCCCCTACATTGGTACCTACTGAAGTTGTCAGAATTCAAAGGTTCTGAAGAGGTTTAATTTCTTTGTCATTTAGACCATTGGCAGCGTAAGAGTTTGATTTATTCTCCAAGCTGGTAGATAAGGTTAGAATGATAAAGAATAGGGAGATGGAAACAAAAGTTGAAAAGGGAACAGAGGAAGAACGTCAGGATTAGTAGTTCCTTTAGATTTGGAAGAGATGATGGTGGGATAAAGAGTATGGATGTTTCTCATTTGTCAGCTTCGTAAAGTACGTATAGTGAACTGTGAACATATGATTTTAGCACCCCAAGAATATTTAAAAATAAAAAGAGGCCAAAATGGACAAGGAACATAAATAGCCTAGCATTAAGCAACATACCAAAACTATAGTAGGTCTTAGGTTCGAACAATGGGTGTCACATGCAGTATCCTCCCTTTTTCCATTCAAAAGCTTATTTTGCAACATTTTTCATTTTTTCCCACATTTGAATTTTATAATTTAGTATCTAATGGCCCAATTATAAAAGTCAATGCACAAATCATATGTCGGAGAAATTCAACATGGGAGCTTTCAATTTCCATTATAAATATGGAGGCTTTTCTTCAGCTGAAAGCACACAAGAATAATTAGATAGAATTTTCTCAAATTGACTCTCCCCTCTCCCTTATTTGTCAATATTCTTTTCACAAACGGTTTATTTTTCTTTGATTTAGAACTGATTTCTTTAATTCTCTTTGAATTAAAATAAAAGAAGATTTTTCCTATGTTTGGAGCCTCAAGATTAATTCTTCTTGAATTAATTTCAGTTTTTTAGACTGTTTTCCTTTGCAAAAGTGGAACTTCAATCTGGAAAAGCCCTTAGATCGCCACATCCGCCCAAGTCAAAGAAAAAGGTAAAAATCCTTTAACTCATCTCTTTTTAATACTTCATCTTAAATTTTCATTCAATTTATTTAATTTAAGATACCTTAAATTATCCTAATTTAAGGTATCTTAAATTATTCTATTATTTTATTTAGTTCAATTTAAGACATCTTAATTTTTTCTAATTTAAGGCATCTTAAATTGGTTTATTATTCAATTATTCTATTCATTTAATTTAAGGCATCTTAAATTGTTTTCATTCTTCTACCTTTCTTTTAATTTTGATAAAATATCAAATAAAAATAAATAAATATGGTTTAATCAGATTTAAAATCAGACCTAACTCCTTTATAAAAAGGAAAAACTATGTGAATTTTGTCTCATTCAAATGGATACGCAGACATACTTATTTCAAGTATCAAATCCAAAAATTATTCAAACCATCTATTTTCTTCCTTTATTTTACTTTATTTAACTTTATTTAAATTAATTTTTTTTAGGAAATGTGTCATCAATTTAGAACCCATAAAGGTTAGAATTGATATTCCTTATTTTGAGTTTCTGATGAATAATTTTAATTGCTTTATTTTAATTTTTTATTTTAATACTTTATTTATTCACCTTATTTATTTTAATTGCTTTACTTATCGCTCTAAATAATGCAATTTAATTCATAATGCCATCCTTTATTTGTACATAAAAATAAAATATTTTTTAAATCATAATTAAATTTAAATCCAAGTTTGAGTTATTTAAAATCGAAAACCTAGTCCCTAAGTTCAAACTTGATTTGAAGGTTTAGTGTCTTTTTCATTGGTTTGCCATAGGAGTCAAAATGAGTTTTTTCTTTAACTTTTTTCATAAAAAATAAATTAAAGTAGTGAGTCCTCAAATTTTTAAAGATGAAAATAAAAGAAACGATTTGCAAATGTAAAGCGAAAGCTGCCGTGAGTTGTAAGAAATTACCCATAATAATATTTCGATTCCAAGTGGATCAGACTAGTGCTCAGGTGAGACCTCACAATTGGCTACTTCACTTGGGACTAACCTTTTTTCTAAAAAGATAAGTGGACTACCAATTGGTTGAAAAAACTATTTTTTCACAGTAACTTTAATTTGACTTTTTTATTTAATCCGACTTATCCTTTATGCATCATTTGTATAGGCTCATTGCCTAAAACCAATTACAAAGAAAAGATTTTGAATATCAAGTAGCATTGATATACGAGATTGAATAAACATACACTCCACAATGAATTTTCAATTTTTTTGAAGTGTAATGGGTAGTTATACTATTAAACTCATGCGAAACTCATTGTTTCACATGTATCTAGGTATATCACTGTTCTAGTGTGATGGGTACCATACTTCCAAACTATTTAACCATTCATGTTAGGAATCTAATACTTATACTCTAGGCTATATGCACCCTAAATGATTAAAGCTATAGTATGAATGCATAATCATGAACCAATTTTTAATTATATATTTATAATCCTTAAAACATGCACTCTATCCCAATAAGTCTAAACTATACCTTGAACTAGATGAGAGTCATCCTATGCCTTTTATGCCAATCATGTTGAACACTTTCAAAACCCAAAGTCTAAAACAAAGATAAACATGAACCATAATCCTAAACAGATATGGACCCAAATTATAAGCCCAAGCAAAGAAGGCCTTGACCTAAAATTAAAAATAGAGATGGACCTGAACCATAAGCCTAAACAAATATGAAACCAAACCATAAGCCCAAGCAGAGATGGCCTTCACCCAAAGCTAAGTAGAGATAGCCTTCACCAAAGCCTAAAACTATTTGGCAACTAATATCTCATGCATAAACCTTTAACCCAGAACCTAGAGCTTTAAAGTAAATCTGTGAATCCTAAAGCTTTAAAGCAAAACCTTGAACCATTAGAGCATAACCCAAAACCCAAATACCTTTTGACCCACTTAACCTGGGGAATCATTTGAAGGAAAATACTTACTAACTGACCCAGATGCGCAACGGATGGTGAAAACTATGGGTCATTCAAATTTTCCAACCGGATCACCAAATGTAATACAAAATCAACATACAAAGACTCAAAAAGGTAGAAAGGAGAAGAAGTAAAAATAAATTTTACCTCTTGTAGCGCAAAATACTTTTTTCTATGTTCGGTTTTCGAATGCCCTAAATGTGATGTCTCTAGTCGGTCCACTATAGTCATAGGTCTGGACTTTGATCAAACTCAAGTATTATTACTGGAATACTACTTTTTTTATTGAGTCCTTTTGTTCTTGGCAAATACACAAGGGTCAATCACAAAGCTTGAAATGGAACAAAATGATATTTGGAAATTTTCTTTATCTTAAACACAACTACACTACAAAAGTATATATGTAAAAGACAAGAACAATATATATGTCATTTTAGTGTAATAGCCTTTATTTCTTCTTATTCTTATAGTCTTATTAAGTTCTCAACTTAAGCCAAAGACTTAAAGAAAAACAAAAAAAAAAGAAGAGATGAAGAGTGTTTAAAAAAATACAAGAAAAATAAATTTTTTCTCCTCTCTACTCTTATGGCCAGCCATACACACTCACAAAATGACCAAATATTGCTTCTTATTATTGTTAGATGACATCTTATCTTCCATTAACACATTAGTGGTCAAAAATTAAAACACTTGTTAAGTGTACTAAAACACTTGTCAAGTATTAATCCATATGTCATCAACAATTTGCATATAATTAGCTAGTTAGATTTCTCTCCAATTGCCATGTGGCATCCACTAAATGAAGAGTGATTTATGGGTTCCATAACCCTGAAGTCACTTTAGGGTTTCCATAATCCTAAAAACTCATTTAGGGATTTCTATCCCCTAAATCCAATTTAGGGGTTACTAACCCTAAATCATCAATTACATAATTTTATCAAATATAATTTAGGTCTTTCAATTTATTCCTTTCACCAATTTATAACAAATATAAATTAGAATAAATTGACAAACTTAATAATCATGACTAAGCATCGGGACATGCTAGAGTCTAGTTTTATCTAATTGTTTTAATTAAAATAATTTAAGTCCAAAACCATAAATACCATTGTGTATGACTTTCTAGGTTCAAGTCTAATTAGCAATAAGATACAACATTACAAAAATGTTCGAGAAAATCATTTTCTCTAGCAATCGGAAAACTCCATTTATCCAATTGATCCCATAAGTCACGAGTGACCCCTAGCATTGGATATCGTGACTACCTAATTAGAAATGAATGTAGAACGAAGGTTAACATTCCATGAATCTACTAATGATAAATATTACATGCACTAGAATCTCTTTATTACAAAGTCCCGATTTCGGCTAGGATCATGGCAGAATATCAAACCCTAATACCGAAATACTATGAATATGTCATTCTGTTCTTTCTCGACTAAATTAGATTCTCAGTAGAAATCATTCTTTCTAATCAATCTAAAGTACCTCAGCCAAGGTTTTAATTATCAAAAAGAACTCGACATCATAGGACTTTAACCCTATTTACTTAGAGAAATAAATCTCATATCTAGCTTACCATGGGCTCACTATATAATCAACTAGAGCCAACACATGCCTATATGTCGATACATAGATAGCCCAACATGAAAGCAATATCAAACTCTAATCAACTACATATGAGACAGTCGTGTCCCCTCAGGTCAAACGATTATATACATAATCGTGATATGGAAGACGGTCGATTGATATACAATAAAATTCAATGTCGTCCTAATTCCACATCACTGTTCAACCACATAATCAACTAATAATTAAGCGTCCACGTGTTTGTCATGTTTACCTTAAATAAGCATTTTGTGACTCACTGTTTCCATTCCATTAGTATCTAACTAACTGGAAGACAAACAGAGGTGATGGTCTATCTAGACTAATGCTGCCCAAGCGAGGAGTCCTTCGACCATTAACATATTTTAAGATCTTATACTAAATAAAGTTTTCACATAATTCTCCAATCTGAGAAAACCTTATCTAACAAGAATCTTATGGACTAGTATTCTAAATACATAAAAGCATAACAAATTATATATCATCATAAATAAGAATAATATTTATTGCCATTATGTGGAAATTTGGTTACAAATAATTACATCAAGAGTAGCATTACTCTACGACATTGTCAACACCCAACCTGGGAGCCGCGACGGTCCTAAGGTACGGGTGATGCCTAAGCTACCAGTACCATGAAGAACCCAAATGACTAGACTATATGGCATGCAATATAATAACAAGCTCATTAAAGCTTGACAATTTTATAAAAATTTGGACAGCATCTCCTTTGTATAAGGAGTATGCCCAAAAGAAAAACATGCAATTAAGCACTTCTACTATATACTTCACCATTTATCTCAATTCAATGATCCCTCTGGATCTCCAATATCAACTCAATATGAACACATCTATAAATCCAGCAAAATAACATTTTGATTCAATGTTCTTCCTATTAGGGTTTCAATCCATTCTTTTGAATTCTAACCATACAAAATATGTTTTGATCACTAATAAACATCAAGGAACATCATATGAACATAATTGAATCAAAAGAATTCAAAATCCAATAACTTACCAAAAGTTGTTCAAAATCTTCTTTGAATTAATTTGTTCCTTTTTCAAGTTTTTCCTTGAATTTTATAGCTATATTAGTGTTTAGGATGATGGAATTAATCTATTTCCATCAAAGATTGAAAGAAAACAATAAGGTTCAAGGTAGCTCAATGGTGACCGAATGCTATAATGGAGGAAAAGCAAAGTTTCTGCATCTTTTTCACTTAAGGAAGATGAAGACAATTGATGTGGTGGGAAAAATCTATCAAAAATCAAAGGTTTGATCCAATGCTTTATGTTTATGGTATTTTTGGTGAAACCTAGCCATCCAACCATCCATTTTTCTTACTTTTATACTATTGGTTAATCCAAAGTCAACTAAGATGGCTAACATGTATATTTGACACACTAAATCCAAAACTAAAGCTAGTAATCCAATACTTTAAGCTTAAGATAACAATTGTGTAACCTAATCATCTAACCATCCATTTCTTCATTATTTGATCCAATGGTTAGATTTAATCAAGACTAAATTAATACCATAAAGTTGCATACATTCTATAACTCCATATTACAAAGGAAAAGACCAAAATACCCTTAGTGCAACCGAAGCACCTCAAGCACCTCAATTGAGCAGCTTGCCGGGAACTGTTTTCAACCGGGTTTATTTCTCCATCAAAACTTTAAATAAACTAAATAACATCATTTTTATTCCCTTAAATTATTTTCTACCTTTAAATATAATGTTAAATCCATCAAAATCCGAAGGGGGTGTGAAATGACCATTTTGCCCCCAGTTCACTAAAATTTCAAAATCACCCGATTTTGTCCTAACAGCCTCTAAACCACTTCTATGCCTAAAATTCACTCATATAACATGAATAACTATCAATTTCATGCATAAACACATAACATTATCATGTTCAAAAGAAAGAAAAAATTTTCCTCCTAATTGCCCTTTAATGGCCTTTAATGGTTTAGGTTAGGTTTAGGCTGAGGTGTTACATTCTATCCCCCTACAAATAAATTCGTCTCAGAATTTACTTTAAGGCTATAGGGTAGAATAAAAACCTAACTCCTGGAAAAGGTGGGGTACTTAAATCTTATCTCAACTTCATTTTCTCAATTACTTCCCTCTATACTCCTACTCTGCCACAATACTTTAACTATAAGATTACTCCTTTTTCGAAGCTATCTACTCAAATAATCTACAATGTGCATCGGGATTTCTTCCTATGATAATATTTCATCAATCTCAACCTCCTAGAATTGAAGCATTTGGTTATTCACTATAAACTGCATATCTTTTCTCTTTGAAACTGTGTAACTCTTTTACTTGCTAAAAATAGTCTTGATCTCAATGTAGTGAGTTGACTCATTCAATCTATTAACAATTACCCATACTAAATTATACCTTTTATGTGATCTTGACAAACCCACTATAAAATCCATAGTTACTTAGTCCTATTTCCACTCTGGTAGATAGATCTCTTAAAGCAAACTTGAATATTCTGATGTTCAATTGCACTTGTTGATAAGGCTTAGCATTTAGGAACACATTCTGCTGCATTACCCTTCATAGTAGGCCACCAACAAAACTCTTTCAAGTCATCTTTGTCACCCCTGAATGCATTATATAAGGAGAGTGGTGAATCTCCTTCACAATCTGCTCTCTGTACCCTTTAATACTTGAAACATATAGTTGTCCCTTACATCTGAACACACCTCCCACAATAGCAATGTTAGGAGTTTTACCATTCAGAATCAAGTTTCTAATTTTACACACTGTGGATCCTCATTTTGGAAGTTCCTTATCTCATCTCTAAGTAATGACTTCATCTGAAACTGGACTATCATTATTGTTTCCTAACTCTCTATAATTCCAAGTTCAAATCAACCCATTAGCCCTCTATTCCCACAGTTCCTATATCAGTGGTCTCTTTGTGGCAGCCATATGGGATAGACTTCCCATTGTTTTTCTACTAAGGTATCTGTTACCATATTTGCTTGCCAAGATGACACAGAATCTGGCAGTCATAGTCTTTTAGCAATTACCCATTTTCTCTGCCTCTAGTTCAATTCTTTTTACTGTAGGATATACTGTAAACTCTTGTGATCAGTGTAAATCTCATATCTCACCCTGTACAAATAAGGCCTCCATAAGTCTAAAACAAGGATCACTACTGCCGTAGCAGGAAACCCCTAATTCCAATAACCATAGCTGAACATGGCCAATTTGCAACTGTTTCAACTTTCTGTGGATTCATCTTTACCCCATCTCTACTAACAACATCTCCCAAAAATATAAATTCTATCAACCAAAATCCATGCACTGAATCCTATCAGAATTCTGAAGTTAAACATGCTTGGGCGAGAGTAGTACTATGATGGGTGACCTTTTGGGAAGTTCTTGTGTTGCACCTTTCTAATTTTGCATTTAGAGGATTTTTGCATACCGTTGATTACCTCTCGATATCCGCAATATGATTCTGAAATGTTCTTTATGTTCTTCTCTACTATGTGCTCTGAAAGTAGCCTTTGCAATGTTTTCACCTTTGATCTGCATCTGATGATACCCTGACCTCTGATCTATTTGAAGGAGAAACAAGCTTCTTATCATTACTATACATCCTCAGTGCTTTTCTTTATTTTCTTTTTTTTCTCTCTCTCTCTCTCTCTCTCTTTTCTTTTCTTTTCTTTTTCTTTTTCTTTCTCTCTCTTTCTTTTAACAACAGTACTGATACTCTTCAGGATGAACTACTGAATTGGATACAATTCTTGTCTCACATCTCTTGTAACTGCTTTTTCACATCTTTTACTCTGATGGTGCCATCTGATAAGGTGGAGTAGGTATGGGATTATTACTAGAATATCCCTCAATCTTAAGTTCAACCTCCTCCTCTAGTAGCAATTCTGGAAGACCATTTGTAAATCCCTTTACCACAAAAAAATTTGTTCTAACTCTCTAGATGCCCCCGTAGTATTAATCACTGTTGTTAAATAAACAATATTCCCCTTTCTCATCAACCTCTTTGTCTGTACTATAAACATTAACTCTGATATATATAACTATTAACCTCCCCCTGAAATGAAAAATTTTCCTAATCATTGGGTCAAATCTCTATCCTTTCCAATGCACAATCAATGGTAGCTTAATAACCAATCAATAAGTCCATACCTAGGAGAATATCAAATCCTAATATAGATAACTTAATCAATTCAGCAAATAAGTATCTATCACAAACTTTCATATCATAAATATCATACTTATACTCTAAAATATCTTTTTCTTCCTATTGGTGTGGCCATTTCTAAGGGTACATGTGAAGGTTTTCTACCCAACCCTAAATTCACAACAAAATAAGTGACACAAAGAAATGGGTTACTCCCGAATTAAATAATATAAAAACTACTATTTTATGCTTAAAAAATCATACCTATGGCTGACTGATGTGATCCCCGAGTCTACTGTAAAATAACTGCAAACACTTGCTCTCGGTTCCCATCAGTTGCTGACTGTCCCCCCTATTGGATTATGTTCTATTGGCCTCTCTCTATCTGTATCCCCTCTGCCCATCTGTACTGATGACTGGGATGTTCCTGCCTTTGAAAACTTTGCAACTTTACGGATAGGGCAATCTCTGTAAAAATGTCCCATCTGTCCATATACATGGCATGCTCCTGATATGAAACGACATGCCCCAAAATGTCTCCTTCTGCAATAAACACATGTGGGTACCAATGATGTCTTCTTCTTCCGAGCTGGCCTACTAGGGCCTCGAAAATAACCAGGAACAGGAAGCCTCATACTTATATCTGTCACAATGTTACTCTCCCATAAAATTTCTATCGAAAACCTATCCATCATTCTCTATTTGAACACTTCCCAATCCATAGGATCATTGCTGTGAATATTTTCATCGATACGTTCTTTAAACCAGATTGTAGTAGCTCCCTCTAGCAATAACCCCACAAGTTCTATAGTCCTAGCATCAGAACAAGGCAGTGTATGAATTACTCTATCAACCCTATCAATAAAGTCTCTAGGGTTAGCACCAAACTCCCCTGTAAAAGTGGGTAGTGGTAGTCTCATGAACTCCCTAACAATTACACCACCCTCTGGAATAATTCTGCATGTTCTACCCCCTGTAATACTGTTGGCTCTCTCTGAGGTTCTGATGGTGTCACAAACTGTACTACTGGCTATACTGAAGATGAAGGTGGTTGCTGTATCACTAACTATACTGGAGGTAGTGGTGGTTGTACCACTGCAGACTATGCTGCAATATAAGTCTGAATAGTCTGTAAGAGTTCCTATCTTATTTCCTGTAAGTCCTGTCTCCAGGGTGCATCTCTCATCTGATCAAACTCTACACGTATCTGTGACCTGAGTGGCTCAAACTGAATTCTCTGTATAACTGATGTATTAAAAACATTCTCTTCTTCCTCTTTAGGTCTATGATAATCATTCCCCTCACTAGGCCTAGCACGTCTAGTTCCCCTCTCTGACATCTTAGCACACTGTACCAATCAGCATATAAAATAATATTCAGATTATAGGAAAGGAGAATTTCAAACAAAGATGAAGACTTGTCATTTTTGACTATATATGAACATCCTAGATTCCATGGTACTTCTATTACTACTTGTATGCAAACACTATAGCTTATATAAACCTTTAGCTCTAATACCACCTTTGTCACGACCCAACCTAGGAGCCGCGATGGTTCTAGGGTACGGCTGATGCCTAAGCTACCAGTACCACGAAGAACCCAAATGACTAGACTATATGGCATGAACTACAATAACAAGCTCATTATAGCTTGACAATTTTATAAAAATTTGGACAGCATCTCCTTTGTATAAGGAGTATGCCCAAAAGAAAAATATGTAATTAAGCACTTCTACTATATACTTCACCATCTATCTCAATTCAATGATCCCTCTGGATCTCCAATATCAACTCAATATGAACACATCTATAAATCCAGCAAAATAACACTTTGATTCAATGTTCTTCCTATTAGGGTTTCAATCCATTCTTTTGAATTCTAACCATACAAAATATGTTTTGATCACTAATAAACATAAAGAAACATCATATAAACATAATTGAATCCAAAGAATTCAAAATCCAACAACTTACCAAAAGTTGTTCAAAATCTTCTTTGAATTAATTTGTTCCTTTTTCAAGTTTTTCCTTGAATTCTATAGCTATATTAGTGTTTAGGATGATGGAATTAATCTATTTCCATCAAAGATTGAAAGAAAAAAATAAGGTTCAAGGTAGCTCAATGGTGGCCGAATGCTATAATGGAGGAAAGGCAAAGTTTCTACATCTTTTTCACTTAAGGAAGATGAAGACAATTGATGTGGTGGGAAAAATCTATCAAAAATCAAAGGTTTGATCCAATGCTTTATGTTTATGGTATTTTTGGTGAAACCTAGCCATCCAACCATCCATTTTTATTACTTTTATACTATTGGTTAATCCAAAGTCAACTAAGATAGCTAACATGTACAGTTGACACACCAAATCCAAAACCAAAGGTAGTAATCCAATACTTTAAGCTTATGATAGCAATTGTGTAACCTAATCATCTAACCATCCATTTCTTCATTATTTGATCCAATGGTTAGATTTAATCAAGCCTAAATTAATACCATAAGGTTGCATATATTCTATAACTCCATATTACGAAGGAAAAGACCAAAATACCCTTAGTGCAACCAAAGCACCTCAAGCACCTCAATTGAGCAGCTTGCCGGGAACTGTTTTCAACCGGGTTTATTTCTCCATCAAAACTTTAAATAAACTAAATAACATCATTTTCATTCCCTTAAATTCTTTTCTACCTTTAAATATAATGTTAAATCCATCAAAATCCGAAGAAGGTGTGAAATGACCATTTTGCCCCCAGTTCAGCAAAATTTCAAAATCACCCGATTTTGTCCTAACAGCCTCTAAACCACTTCAATGCCTAAAATCCACTCATATAACATGCATCACTATCAATTTCATGCATAAACGCATAACATTATTTTGTTCAAAAGAAAGAAAAAAATTTCCCCTAATTGCCCTTTAATGGCCTTTTGTAACACCCCAGCTCAGCTTGAACCTATCCTTTATAGGGTTCTTCGGGGAGAGATTTTTGTTTTCTTTATATTGTGATGTTAATATGTATTTATGCATGGAATTGGTATTTATGCATGTTATTTGAATTAGTTTTAGGCATAGGAATAGTCCAGAGGCTGCTAGGACTTAAC
>CANXYC010297605.1:0-24125 GCA_948193065.1 Aleurites moluccanus | reverse complement strand
ATATATATATATATATATTTTGGCCTCCAACTTCTGAGATTCACTTTTAGGTGACTTGGATTTCTTAGAAAATTTCTTAAAATTTGTTATCGCGTTAACAGCTAACTGTTGTTGTCTAATTATTTTCAAGTTATTCCTAACTCGATTCTCATTTTCGATTCTAATGAATCGTTTGAGATCATTCAATTTCACTTATACCTTTTGTCTATACATTTCAATTTTAAAAGTGTGTCATACAAATGGTAGTTTATAAATAATCGCGCCAATAAAAAAGGAATAACACACAATGATTTTCTCATTTGTCAATTTAGATCTCAAATTTTCTAAATCAGTTACTTATTGAGTGATTTTCATATCTTTATTGAAGTTGAAATCCACGAATTTATTAACAAGATAAGTTTTAGACAATTCCTTCTTTTTTCTAAATTGAGTATCTAAATTATTTCAAATTTTTTTAGCAATATTAAACTTGTTATAGACTTCAGAAAGACCATTCAATAAATAGTATATGCAAAAGTCATCATCTGTGTGTCATTGAGATTCGTCAACCTCTTCCACAGTGTCAAAAAAAATACTCAAAATAATGTAAAAAATATTCTCATATTTTAAATCAAATTAAAGTTTTTGTTTTCATGAATTAAATTCAGACTTATTAAAAATATGAAATTTGACCATTTCAATCGGAATATGTTTATCAATCCTAAATAATTTAGATAATTAAATAGCAAAAATAAGAATAAGTGCACCTAAATTGCAGTTGATTGATTTACTCAAGTCTTGATTGGAACAGCAGTTCACCACGATTTCAATTTGAATACTCCACTATGGTTCCAAATTCAATGCTGTATGTTCTCCACTACTTGCCTTGAATCACGCAATCGGTAGAGAATAATCAAATAAGCTAATACAAAATAGCCTCAAAGCAATCCCATAAATCGGAGAAGCTTGTGAGCTCCGCTTCGGTGACCAAGATGAGGCTTTTAGATTCGATTTGCAATTAGCAATTTATTCCACTTTGGCTCAACTGTGGCTTCAATTAATACTCCACTATCAAGTTCTTGGGTATTCAATTTCAGTAGCAAATTTAGAATTGAATCAAAGCTTTGTCAACAAATAAATGGAGAAAAAAAAAAGAAAAAAAAAACGAGAACAAAATCTGTTTGTGGGTTACAGTGGCACTCTTCAAACGTTCACAAAAAATTTAATTAATTTAATGCTTTAAGTTTGTTAGAATTTATAGGTAAGTAATTATATACCTGATCGGTTAAAGTATTACATTCAAGTAAGTATGTTGCCTCCAATCAGCATATAATAGTGATAAGAAATTTTTTCAAAAATATCAAAAAAAATTTCAAAAATACTATATATTTAAAAATATTTTTTTTTAAAATTACTGCATATCTAAAAATATTTTTTCAAAAATATGATATATATCAAATATATATTACACATATACTAAATATATATCAAAATATATTAAAAATAAAAAAAAAATAACCGTAAAGTTAAAAAAAAAAATTCAAAAAACAGTATATTTATATAATATTTCCTAATAATAACTCTTATTTATATAAATTCATTATAAAAATTTATTATTTATAAAGCTTATATTAAAACATATTTAGAGTTATATTAAATATACCCAACACAATTTGCTAAGAATCGATAATATAGAATTAATGTTTTAGATGGCTGGTTGTCCAATGTTTTAAAGACTTTGAAACTTCCGCACAGGAAATGGAAAAGCGGATAAATCTCTTGGGCTGGTAATTGATACGGTAACTAAAGAAGTAAAGACGGGCTATAAAGATTTTGCAAACTAAATTGGTTGAGTTGAAAGGGAAGGTGAATTCACTTGGCACTTTTGCAAGTAATCATAATAGTCACCCATATGAAGGTGGCAAGATAAAAGCTACGAGAGCCCACAACCATACACGGATGCACAGTATGGCGAATTTTTAATTTTTAATTTTTTTTTAAACTTTTAGAATAAATTATTATTTATCCTCTAAAATTTGCATTAATTAATACTTTTGTTCATAATTTTTTAGAAATTCACTGATAAATTCTTATATTTGATTTCGTCAGTATAATTAGTCATTCAATCTATTTTACTGTTTAAATTCTATAAAATTAAAATATCATTCATTTATATTTAATTTTTCATCCCCACTAAAATTATATTTCAATTATTTTTTGGCGGTAATAATTTGTATTAAATAATTATTACAACTTGAATCCATGATTTTATTAAACTATAAAATTGATATTGATTTAATGATTTAATTGCAAATTTTAAAATTTATTAATATAATAACAAATTTTTAATCAGAGTGAAAATTTTTTATTTGCTCAAAGTTAAAATCTTAAATCCAATTTATTGTTGACTTATAAATTTGGCTACAATTAATTTGTAGTTTTGCTAGATAATTCAATAAAATTATGTTTAATTTGTTAACCGTTGTAATTAGTTTATAAATTTCATTCACTGGGTTGAGATGTTATTGATGGAATGTAATATTTAGACTAACACTTAGCAAATAAAGAAGAAAAATAATAAATTTTAACAGAATTATTTTTTAAGCAACATAGTTATATTCCCCTTCCTTTAGTTTCTATATCCATCCCTGCCCACAACCTTTAATGAAGATCGTGATGCGAAGTCAAAATAGTTTATATGAAAAAGAGGGTGATATAGGGATTCTTTTTTTTTTTAAAAAAAAAAAAAAAAAAAAAAAAAAAAAAAAAAAAAAAATTAATTATTCCATATGATCATAGAAGACTCTAATGTGAGACCTAAAGAAGTGCTAGAAGAATGAGGAGGGTTGTGAATAGCTTCTATATATATAAGATTTGAGTTAGGTCTAAAAGGCAGAATTTGAATTTTGAACCTTTCAACGTGTAGCTAGTTATGTAAACATTAAAAACTGAAAATTGTATTCTAATTTGAACGATCCCATGTAGCCAACACACATAACTAAAAGAATTGTAATTTTGAGAGTAGAAATGGTAACAAAATAAGACAAAGATGTACATCTTGGTTTCCAGAATTTGAACATATTAGAGGATTTTGATCAGTGCCTTTAGCAGTTGAGTCTTAGGGAAGCTAGCCCCTTCGATTTGTTTCACTATGTAGGGAAAGTTGATTCCAAGCCCTACAGTTTTAATGGCTTCATCCTAGTCCTCAGAACTAATAGCAACATCTTTTACCAAAAAATTCTTATTTTCAGAGATATGTTGATGTTGGCTTCATGATTGCAAATGAAATTATTGTGGCATTGGACCACTGAAATTGAATTAAAAATTATACTTGAGTGAAAATATTGTCAAAGTAGTCCCAGAGAGTGTCAAAAATATTATATTTTACAATTTAATTTTGTAGCGTGGTGGGAAAAAATTGTATTTTGGCAGTAGCAGGATTTTTAGATGAGTTCCACCGAGCATGGTAAAAATAGTAAGTTTGCTATAATTTTTAGCCCTTTAAATATATGAAGATTTGGGAGTGTACCACAGGTATAAGGTACCTGAACCGAATGAATTAGTGCAAATAATATTTTAAAAATATTTAATAATTATCAGAATATTTTTTATTTGTAATATTTTATTATATAAAATAATAATATTAAGTAAAGAAAATTTGATTTAAGATTGATTTTTAATTTTGATATTTTATCGTATTATTATGAATTATAAATTATTTAATTACAAAATTATTTATTTAGTTAAATTAAAAAGTATTACAAATTATAAGTTTCATAATTAATTATTTAAATTGATTAAATCGATGATTTAAATTTTTTTATTAAAAGTTTCAAATTGTTAGTCTAAATATTTTAATTAAATTATTATTTATAAACTAATTATTATTATTATTATTGTTTATTAATTATTTATTTAATATTTTATTTGAAAAGGATATTGCAAAGGAATATTCTATTAGATTTTTAATATATATATATATATATATATATATATATATATATATAAAGAATTGGAAAGAAGGGGGGATAGACAGAAATCGAGGAGAGAGAGGGAGTGACCAATCAGTAAAGGGAGAGAGAGAGAGAGAGAGAGAGAGAGAAAGAGAAGGAGAAGGAGAAGAATAAGAAGAAGGCATTGAAAAATGACCTTCCGCACCGGACTGCCACAAGCGAGCCACTAGGAACTCCGCCAATCGCCGACGAAGCCAAGGGAAGAAGCCCGTAGCTGGACGACACCAGAAGTCACCGGACTCGCTGTTGGAGTTCATCATCGGCCGAAGCTTTTCGACCAAGATTCCAGCCATCTCTTATGCCCTTTTTCAAGTGATTTTGCCTCCATTCGACTCCTCCAGACATAAGCTTCCCGTGGATACCAATTTTATCTCGATTGGAGACCGAAATTGAAATTGAAAAATTGAAATACGTGTAGATTTTCGATAAATTTGAAGTAAATAGATTTAAATTTATTCTAAAATTATTTATTAATTGTTTGAAGATAAATTTATGAAAATGATTGTATATTTATATTGGTATTGAATAATTTAAGAAGTTAAAATTTAATAACTGTGTTTATTTTGAGAAGATAAATTATGATAAATTATTTTAGATTATTTAGAGTTATTAAGAAAATTATTTAAGTGGTATTTATGAAAAAATATTGAGTTTGATACTAGTTGTAAAATTTTAGAGCAGTGAATTATCAATTAATATGATTATTTTAAATCTATAAATTAAGGTAAATTAGTTATATTAATTGAGAGTAATTATGGATATAATTTAATGGTCAATGATTTTGATGAATTGATTAATAATTAGTTATTGACTATTAAGGATTTAATAAACTATTTGAGACCATAATTGGGAATATAATTATCATATAGTTACAGATAAATTATCTGAAATATTTTAAAAGTATTTTTTGAGTGTAGAGAAGTAAAAGATAATTATGGGAGTTGATGTGAAATAAATAAATGAGATTTAAGTAAATAATTATTTTATGAAATTAATTTAAATTAATTAATCAAGTTATTTTGAGATTATTATAAATTTTGAGATATTGTGAATTAAAAAAATGGAATTAATTAGAGGTTGAGATTGATTATTATTTGGTGGATTAATGAGTAGAATTGAAATGAGATAATTATCAAACTTTTGTAAATAATTAATTATTTATTTGGATTAAATAATTGAGCCATGCAAAGTTATTATAAATATTTACTTGTTGTTGAGTTGGAGATTCAAGAGGGGTCAATTGAGCTGTTGATATTGGATATGGACTAACTAATAGAAGTGTTGTGATTTCTGTTTCAAGGGGCTACGTTATATTTTAGAAAAAATTCTGTCGAAATTTCAACAAATTCTTAAAAATCATTCTTTTTAATTCTGAGTCCATATTTGTATATTATTCTAATAATTTTCGTATTTGATTTCATTACTTTAAATATCTTCCATTGCTGTCAGTCAAAAGGCGCTCCGAGGAAGTCAACTAGTTTAATGGTCATCAAGTTTATGAGTTGATATATTTTAATTTAACTCTGCATTTAAGCATAACATGTAAGTATTGAATAAATGTGAATATATATATGTATATAAGTTATCACTATTGCATTAGATTTAGAATCATGATGTATTTTTATGTCATATTATATGAGGTTGAATAATAAGTATATATGTGGTTAAATTATAAGTATGTATGTGGTTGTGATGAAAAATAGGATGATGTGTAATTCAACTGTACTAACACATAAAATATTAACGATATAATATGATATGATATGATATGATGATGATGATATTATTACAGGGATTATTTGATTATAGAATAGTCTCACCATGGCTCCCTAGACATGGATAAAAGAGTATTGGGATGTCTGATTTGAGCTAGTCTCATCGTAGTCTCATAGTTGAATTTTAAGAGAGCCAATAGAGGAGGTCGGCCCCCCCATTTATGATAAATAAAAACATAGATGTGGTTAGATTCCACAAACATTTTTTATCATGAATGCTATATATGCTTATAGATATTTACATGTGTTGTGATACGTTATATAGATAAATGAATTATTGCATGTTAAATTAATTTATATCAGTTTATTGAGTCGAACTTTCACCATTTTTCAAATATTTTTACAGATTTCGAGTTGAGCTTAAAAAGATTAAGTTTTTAAATTGAGTATTTCTAGTCTTTTATTCTTCAGGAAAAATGAGTTGTTTTATTTTGTTATGTAATTATTTCATATTCATTCTATTAAATTCTTTAGAACTCCACATTGTTATATTCAGTTTTAGATTTATGGTAATAGTTTTGTTTGTTGTTTATTAAGCAGAAATCTGATGTTGATGATGTTATATATATGATGATAGTCCTGAATGGTAGGAAGTTGATATTTTATTCAGGACCTGCTTGATAGGTGGGCTCATAGCCCTTGCATATGACAGTTATAGCTGTCATATTATAGTTTTGTTATTCAGTGGTAAGTCATACTTACTACGAATTTCGAAAATTTTACGCTTTCCAATTCCCTAATATCGGTCATATGCCCAATAAAGTCGGGACGTGACAAAGGCGGTATTAGAACCAAGGGTCTTGCGACCTGTGGTATGTTCAGAGTTGTAGAAGTCCTAGAAGGACTAAGTTCTCGTAATATATGAAACATAGGATTTCGTATGGTTTTGTTAAGTATCTTTTGCCTCTAAATTCTGTGTCATCCGTATATGTCGACGGGACATGGCTGTTTTGATATGGATGTTACTATAAAGTGATTCCTCAATATGATGGATTGAATGTATTATCTTATCATATGCCTGGTAATAAAAAGGATATAAGTATAAAGTGATATTAATATAATAAGGGTATTATTAGACTTTCTCTTATTCAGGGAAAAGATGGTTTAAAGGAGAATCTTAATTCACAGAGTTTTGAAAAGTTTTGTAAGCAAACATTATCATATAAAAGGTAGGTAGGTATTATTAGGAAATTAATTATTAATAAAATAGGAGTTTCTTGGTAAGTATAGATTTTATGATGGAGAAATAATTATATAAGGGAAATATTATTTGGAGTTTTGATATTTAATTTTGAGGAATTATTTAAGATTATGATTAATCGAGGTAATGTAAATAATATTGTAATTATGAAATTGATAAGAGGTAAATATAACGATGCATGGGTAATATTAATTAGAGGTTCACAATTTAAAGTTGAGGAATGAATAAGGATTATGATTGAGCAAATCGATGTAAGAAAGGGAGTTATTAAAACATTAATGAAATTTTATAGGAGATAATTATATTCTAATGGATAGAGATAAGTTGAAAGGATTAATAAAGTATTTAGAAAATAAATCATAGAGCGCAGCGGAAGCGTGGAGAGTACGGGTCCAGCGAGAGTCAAGTAAGCTAATATAGAGAAAAATTTGAGGACAAATTTTGTTAAGGGTAAAGAATTGTAATATTCAGATTTTTGAATTATTTTTAAAACTTTATTTTATCTAAAAATAATAATATTTTAAAAATATTTAATGATTATAAAAATATTTTTGATTTATAATATTTTATTATGTAAAATAATAACATTAAGTAAAGAAAATTTTGATTTAAGATTGATTTTTAATTTCGATATTTTATCATATTATGAATTATAAATTATTTAATTATAAAATTACTTATTTAGTTAAATTAAAAAATATTATAAATTATTAGTTTCATAATTAATTATTTAATTATTTAAATTGGTTAAAGTGATTATTTAAAATTTTTATTAAAAGTTTCAAATTGTTAGTCTAAATATTTTAATTAAATTATTATTTATAAATTAATTATTATTATTATTATTGTTGTTGTTATTTATTAATTATTATTTTATTTGGAAAGAATATTTAATATTCTATCAGATTTTTAATATATATATATATATATATATATATATAAAGAGAGAGAGAGAGTTGGAAAGAATGGGGATAGACAGAAATAGAGGAGAGAGAGGGAGTGACCAATCAATAGAGAGAGAGAGAGAGAAGAAGAAGAAGAAGACCGCCGCACGCATGCCACCAGGAGCTCTGCCAGTCATCGACAAAGTTAGGGGAAGAAGTTTGCTACCAGACGACTCCAAATGTCGTCGGAGGCATTGCTGGAGTTTATCGTCAGCCAAAGCTTTCCAGCCAAGATTTTGGCCAGCTCCGATGCCCTCTTTCTAGTGATTTTAGTTTCATTTGACTCCTCGCGATGCAAACTTTTCATGGGCACTTATTTTTCCCCGAACAGAGACCGAAACTAGGATCAAAAAATTGGGACACGTGTAGACTTTTAATAAATTTCGAGTAAATAAATTTAAATTTATTTTAAAATTATTTATTAATTGTTTGGAAATTATTTGGAGATAAATTATGAAAATAATTATATATTTATATTAATATTGAAGAATTTATACAATTAAAATTTAATAACTGTGTTTATTTGAGAGGATAAATTAGGATAAAATATTTTAGATTATTTAGAGTTATTAAGGATATTATTTGGATAACATTTATAGAAAAAATATTGAGCTTGATACTGATTGTAAAATTTTCAGATAGTAAATTATCAATGATTGTGGTTATTTTAAATTTATAAATTAAGATAAATTAATTATATTAATTGGGAGTAATTATGGATATATTTTAATGTTTAATGACTTTGATGAATTGATTAATAATTGGTTATTAACTATTAAGGATTTATTAAACTATTTGAGACCAGAATTGGGAATATAATTATCTTATAGTTACGAAAGAATTATCTAAAATATTTTTAAAATATTTTTGGAATATAGAGAAGTAAAAGATAATTATGGGAGTTGATGTGAAATAAATGAATAAGATTTAAGTAAATAATTATTCTATGACATGTAAAAATCATTTTATTTTAGGGAAAATTCTATCGAAATTTCGGCAAATTCTTAAAAATTATTATTTTTAATTATTAGTCCATATTTGTAAATTATTTTAATAATTTCCGTATTTGATTTCATTATTTCAGATGTTTTCCATTACTGTCAGTCAGAAGGTACTCCGAGGTAGCCAGCCAGTTTGATGGTCATCAAGTTTGTAAGTTGATATACTTTAATTTAATTATGTATCTAAGCATGACATATAAGTATTGTATGATATGTTTATACCATATTATATGATGTTGAATGATAAGTATGTATGTGGTTGCAATGGAAAATATAATGATGTGGAATCCAGCTGTACTAACACAGAAAACATTAAATGATATAACATGATATGATATGATAATGTTATTACAGGGATTGCTTGATTGGAGAATGGTCTTATTATGACCCCTGAACATAGATAAGAAAGTATGAGGATGTCTGATTTGAGTTGGTCTCACCGTGGTCTCATAGTTCGATTTTAAGAGAGCCAAGAGAGGGAGTCGACTCCTCATTTATGATAAAAGAAACCATAGATGTGGTTGGATTCCAATGATATTTTCCATTATGGATGTTATGTATGCTTATGGATGTTTACATGTGTTATGATACATCATATAGATAAATGAAGGATTGCATGTTGAATTAATTTATATAAGCTCATTGAGTTAATCACTCATTCATATTCAAATATTTTTCCAAATTTTGGGTCGAGTTTAAAAAGATTAAGTTTTTAAGTTGAGTATTTCATACCTTTTATTCTTCAGGCAGATGAGTTATTTTATTTTGTTATGTAATTATTTCATATTCATTCTATTAAATTTTTTAGAGGTCTGCATTGTTATATTCAGTGTTAGATTTATAGTTATAGTTATATTTGTTGTTTTTTAAATAGAAATTTGATGTTGATGATATTATATGTATGATGAAAGCTTTGAGTAGCAGGAAGTTGATATTTTGTTCAGGATATGCTTGATAAGTGGGCTCATAACTTTTGCATGTGACAATTACAGTTGTCATATTATAGTTTTGTCGTTCAATGGTAAGTCAAGTTTATTATGGGTTTTGGAAGCTTTACGCTTTCTTATTCCCTAGTGCCGGTCACGTGTTCGATAGAGTCGGAGCGTGACATGAACCTAACCATTGGATCTACCAACTCTTTCCAAAAATTTTGCTAGATTTGACAATAGGATATTTGTAAAAAAACAGATTTTATTGTTGTGGAAATTACCGTGATTACAAAATAAATTGAAATAATCGTTATTTGTAAATACATAAAAGTGAGGCACTGAATCTGGAAATTATAACAAAATACTTGTAGGAAAAATCGCATTTGAAAAACCAACTGCTTGTAAGAGGAATTGATGATTGCTTTAAGAAGACTTGAATTCTTGTAATTGCTTGTAAGAGGAGTTGATGATCACTTTAAGAGGACTTGAATTCTTGTAATTGCTTATAAGAGGAATTGAAGATTGCTTTAAGAGGACTTGAGTGCTTGTAAGAGGAATTGATGATCACTTTAACAGGACTTGATTACTTGTAAGAGAAATTGATATGTAAGATGAATTTGTCCGCTTAGATGCTTGATTTATCTGATTTGCTGAATTGGTTGGATTTGATTATTACATTTGCTTTTACTCCTTTTATAGCCTCTTTGGGAATTTGGCGCTTGAAATCACTAACACGTCTTCTCCACCTCCTCTACGTTCCTCTTCAGATACGTACTCGCCTCTGTCCTAATCCTCTTGATTGGTTTGTGGTAAACTCATTAAATTAATCAATTCACTAGCTAATTAAATAATAATAATAATAATAATAATAAAAAAAAAAGCATTTAGACCAAGCTATCCTATTATGGACTCAACGTAATTAAACCTCTCAAATTACTAACAGATCAGACCCACTTATTTTTGGGTGCAAACACATAATACAACATCATTATAACAGTAGTGGTTTTTTTTTTTTTACACCCATAATTAGGCTCCTTAGTGTCCTTAATTCCTTAATTACTTTCAAAAAATATATATTTTAAAGCTATATATATACACACAGATTTTAAGTCCCCACAAGGATGGGGATCCCGCAGGGCAGGCCAGCGGAGAGTCTCTGCCTCGGATGTATTTTTTCTTCATAATCCTCCAAAACCTTATTAGAGAAAAACCACAGAACGCATATACCAATTAACCATGGTTCAGGCAATGAAACAGTCACATCCATCAGTAGACGTACACTTAACAGTTCTAAGCACTAGTAGAAAGCTCTTCTTTTTTTTTTAATCAAATTCATTTCTCACTTTTGCATTTTTACAAGGCACAAAATATCAACTTGATTCAGCAGGAGGCTTTTCTTTTGGATGCTTGGAGACATAGTGATCACCAAGCTGCTTATGATTTGCTAGCTGTGCCTGAAAATCAAAATTTGCAGTTTTAGTATACTTCAAAATATAGAGAAAAAAAATATGGGGCTTCGTCCTGTTGGTAAAACTAGTCAGCGCCATCATGCATTAGAAGGAGGGCCTTAATTGATGGGGATTAGTTCCTCCACTTGACAGTGCAGATACCCCCCTCCAAAAGTACAATTAATTATTCGTCAATGAATAAAAATTGTCCAAAAAATATGGGGAAAAAAATGTAGAATGACAGCTATAAACCAAAAGCAAGGATACAGCTATAAACCAAAAGCAAGGATAAAGGACAAAAATAATAAATTACTCCTAACAAAGCAAATATGAGAAGAATACAACAAACAGAATAAATATTTCCAACTGCTGAAAATAAAATACAAGTGTTTCTCAGATCTGGCTGAAAAAGTCCCCAATTGACCACAATGATAATCAACTCCGAAAAAGATGCAGTTGTCTGGTCTGGAGGTTCGTGGCACTTGCATTTACCAGTCTCCTTGTTATTAAAAGACATTACCTAATAGCGTATGCTATCAAGCTCTCATATACTCGAGATTAAAAATTATAAATGGGCCATTATGAATGTTATCTATTGACACAGATTTTGAAGCAGATCCAATCAATTCTTCTCTAATAACATTTGCTAAAAGTCATATGATAAATATATTTTTTTAGGCAACAAAAACACACGCACTCTAAATTGTTAAATTCAGTTTCTAAGCCCATGATCCTTCTCAAAAATTAGACACTACACACTATTATGATGCATATTATTGGATCTCAAGAAAAGGGGAAATATGTAAGATGCAAAGGACTAACAAAGTCATTCTCACAGTGAGTAAAGCAAATTGAAAATACATCACCAATTGAAAATCAAGAAAATCGAATCAATAAAGTGATTAATAGAAACATTTGGTTTCATATGCAGGTTTTATTTTATGACACCGATGATTAACTAAACTGAACCAAAGGATATACAAATATATACTAAGATTTTTTAAGATTTAAATACTCTTAACGAATAAGAAACTTTTAACATTTTTTATTTTCAATTACAATTGTCCTTTATAATAATAATTATGAATATTAATAATAGAAAACGGTCTTAAGGATGTTGATTTGCAACCTATGCAGATGTTTTATATGCAGTTTAGAAATATTTAATTCTACTGCTAAAATTCATAATATAAATATTCATAAAATTCACATTGATGTGTCTTTCAAAACATACAAATATGGCATAATATTGATGGAGATTCATATAATATTAAAACAATTAATGGAAAGATTGAATGATCTTATTAAAGTTGAGTTACTATCAAAGAAGTAAAATAAAAATCTAAGTAAACATAAAATAAATTTTAGTATTTGCAATAATACTTAAACTTCCCTTAATAACAATTCTTCAAAGTAGAAAAATTCTAAATTAAGAATTTATTATGAATAAATACACATATAAAAAAAATTAAGAATTTATGATCATATTTAAATATTCTTGACACAACTTATTTTTTTTTCATTTTTTTTCAACTATGCTTCAATGTTTGTATAAGATTGAAAATTTTCATAGGGATCCAATGAAAATCAGTTTTAAACAAAGAGTCCAAATTAAAAAAGAATTTCACTTAGTTTTCAAAAAAAAAAAAAAAAAGAATTTCACTTACTATTTGTTTTTTCATAAATATATAATATAACCAAGGACATTTTTATCTGTTTATATGTTTTCCCCCATCCGTATGTTTATATGTATTAGTAATAATTAGTAATAGTGATTTCTTAAGCTAATTATAATATTCAACTCAGATTACATATTTTAACCAAAAGCTTTTCAAGGGTGAGAAACAATTATATGCTTATACATTGGTGAATATACATTTGAATGTTTAGGAAGCCTGCAGTTTCCATGATAGAAAAAGAAGAAGAAAAAAATCAGAACCGTATTTACAGTTCTCACAAATGGCCCCCACAGTAATAGGTTATAAACAATATTGACCCAATAGACAAACTAGATAAAGGGTGAACTAAGTTGAAAAAAAAAATATATATATTCTCTTCTACTCTTAGGATTATCTAAGTTTTTCTTTAAGAAAGTGGAACTTAATTCATTGAAAACTTGAGAACTAAATCTGGAACAACAAACCTTTTTCAAGGGTACATAATAGGTATTTCACCCAAGTGTATGTCAAATTCAAAATTTAATTCATTTTTCCAAAATTGATTACATTGTTTAAATTAGACTAGCAAATTAAAAGATTATGGGATACACATCTATCTAAGATTAATTATGGGATACACATCTATCTACATCTAAACTCTATACAGAAGTACAGATGGGAGGTAAAACTTCTGAAAGGACAAAAAAGTAATCTCAAATATTAAATGAGGGACCACATATTATATGACTAGTTCTAAACTGAATATAGTGCTTTGTATTCTTAAACTTGTGTGGTATGTTCTAAATCTATTGATATAAATGTATTTAGAAATTTAAGTTTCCTAGATAGTTTCCTACTTTGCTTTGTCGTGCACATAAAAGCCAAGTTCAAGTCTCTTTATCAGCATAATTGATATGCTTAGGTTCCTCATCAAAATGTCTTCTTAGTTAAATAACATGTCCCATTACTGTATAATACACTATAATTTCCAGAATAACATAATACTTGTTTTGTGATTCCATTTTGTAGTACTGTTCTGAAAATTCATTAAACAATGCTCCTGGAACTCAAAAACAAGTATTTTGCACTTGTGACAAAATTCATGTTGCCATCAACTTTTGCACATGCATACATGTAACAAGAAAAAGAAAAGAGTTTAAAGTAGAATGAGCTGCATTTTTTTTTCTCTTTTGCAAAATCATTTTCCATATAGTGTCAAACTGTCAATTAAACTTTTACCCCCTGCATCTCTGTCAAACGTCTGCATTATATTTTCTAGTATTTTATTTTCCTTTACTTGAATTTGTCAAGGTAGTGGCAGTAGTGGGCATAAGTTTAGCTAGAAAGTTATTTAGTTGCTATTTTTCAGCTTAAGTTGTTATTTTACTTAGAACAGGTTTCAGCTGTAAGTCTAAATTACTCTAGGTAACTATCAATAAAGCATATGAAAAATTCCAAAATACTTTTCTCTTAAATTGTTTCTGTCCATATTTTTCCTTTTGTGCTAACCGTTGATCAAAGCAACACAGCCCAAAAGCGTGGAAGAAGTAGAGGCTGGGGGCTGGGGCAGGGGGTCAGGGTAATTACAATCTCACTCCCTTGGTTGCCAAAGATGCATATTATTTATAATATTGAACTTTCTAGCGAAACATGATTCTCATTTAAAAAAGTCTTGGATATATTTGAATAGATGCAGATTTGAAATGAACAATGAATTAGATAAAGTTTGTTTTGGTTTTCATAACACATTGATTTTCTCTAGTTGGGTAAATTTACTATATTGATATTCGGCTGAAGGATGTGAAATGGAATGAACTTGTGATACATTCAGCTTGTTCTTCCTTTTCAAGTCCTAATATAGTCTCAACTCTGTTAATGGATCAACACCACAAATTTGGAAGGTTAAAAAAGGCTGTTTAGAAAATTCCCAAATGTGCCAAAAGAATAAAGTGCGGTGAAGGCCTAATTAAAGAAAATTTGAATTGTTGCTTCCAAATTAACCTACACTATCCTTTCTTCACCCAACTGCACACACATTGTGCTATGGTAACTCTAGTAACATATGGTGTTGCTAAAAGAGCTTGCTGAGGCTCAAAGACAAGATAAGGCCAAGTATTTCTGGCAATAACCTCTTTAATAGTCATCTTGTTTTACTGAATTTACTGTTTTCTCTCCAATAACAAACTTTTCCCAAATGGTATATTCTAGTATCCCTCCACTTCCTTTTAACAATTCAAAATTCTAGAAAGTTGATATTCTAGTATCCCTCCACTTTCTTTGAGAATAAAATGCAAAAAAAAATTAAGAATACCGTATTTATGCTTTCTTTTACTCTCTCCCTGCCTGATCTCTTTCCTTTGAGAAAGATCCTTCTTAATTACCAAACAATCATATCTAATCATCTAAGGGTCCATTTGGATAACTAGTCATTTGAAATTACTGAGCATTTAAAATTTGTCATCATGCCAAATAATTTCAAATGATCACCTATCAAAAAAAAAAAAAAAAAAAACCCGACATAGCATACCATAGAGGAACAAACTTTTTGATTGATTCTAAGTTGTGAATTAATAAAAGTTCGTACCAAATTACATAGAAAGTATTAAAGTGATCAAAACCCTAAATTTTTGATAAATTCCAACACCAAAGAAACAAATCTCAGTAATATAAGCACCAAAGAATAAAAAAGAAAACAAAGAACCTTGCAAATGGGGCAGCTGACTTTGAGAGCGACGGCTCTCGCCTCAAGCTGAGAGCCTTTTGGCTTCTGATTCCTCTCTGCATTTCTTCTTTGAGCTTCGATCTTCTGTTTCCCTCTCGTCATTCTCTCCAATTTCAGGATCTATCTGTACCGCCTTGAGGAGTGGAGGATTATTATTTATTATTAAGTAATTAATAGAATAAAACAAAGACGATGACCCGATGCACACGAACTCAATATATGCACGAATTGTTCGCCGTCGAATGACTTTCTATCGTTCAATCCGATTGTTGCTGGGCCTATACACGTGTCAAAAATTCATCCACATATCCAATCCCCTTTATTTATTATTATAACTTGAAACCAGACTTGATTTTATACATATTTTTATTTTTATTTTATAATAAATTCTGACAATTATTTTTGGTTCTATGCCCTGAATGAATTATTTATATTTTTTATAAATATAATTTTTTTATTATTTTAAATTACATCATATATATTTTTTATAATTTATATAATATATTAAAAAAATTTAAGAAATATCGTAGACTTATTTCAGAATTATATTTAATAAATAAATAAATATTAATTACCACCCATCTAGGGATGGTTACAATTGAATTTAAAATCAGAATTGAATCAAAATCAAACTGATCAAAATCATAATCGAAATTTGTTAAAATTGAAACATTATTAAATAGAAACCAAATCGTGACTATAAGATTTGGTTTCAGTTCCAATAATTTTTAAATCGAAATTAAAATTGATAATTTTGATTCGATTTTAAATCGAAAAAAATTAAATAATTTTAATAATTTTTTCATATATAATTTTAATAATTTTTCATACTATTCTTTTTAAGAAATTAGAAGTAATGATATAAAATTAATTTAATTTAAAATTAATTAACATGATAAATAAATTATATACTTTGCCATCATATTTATTAATAAAATTAATTTATAAATTAATTTTCCTCTAAACAAGTCTATATATTTAAAATTAAACATTTAAATATATTATATCATTCACTCTTATTTATTTATTTTTATTTTTATTAAAATATAAACTTATTTAAAATGTAAGTTAAACTATATACTCATTAAGTTTAATTTAATAATTTTATAGTTTTTTTTTTCCCTCAAATTTTTAATTTATACTCAATTATCTCTTAATATCTTAATTTCAATATCTCAATTAGCATTCCAATTCTCAATTAATTTATTTTTAGTATCTCATTAATTATTTTAATTCTTATTTTTAATATTAATTATTCTAATTCTTATTTTTAATTATTTTATAATGGCAAGTAAAAATATAAAAATTAATAAAAAATAAGAGTTTAATCGGTGAATTCATTAATTTCCATTATTTTCATGAAGATATTGATGACCAAGTTGAAATTCTTTTTTTTTTCCTCAAAATTAATTTATACATTTTCTTTAATAAATTTGGAGTTAAACCATATTGAAATCGTATCAACTTGAAACTTAAACCAAAATTCGAATTAAAATCGAAATTATCTCAGAACTAGCGGTTCCTAAACCAGACTGAAACTGTCTCTTAAGATTTCGATTGTGATTCATTTAATTTAGAAGCTGAAATTGGCGGTTCTGAAACCATGATCATGCTACATCCATCACCCGTCGGTGTTAAAGCATAATTCCTTAAACCCTAATTCTTGTCAGTTTAATAGTCAGTCAGTTTATCCTATCCAAATAATAAGTATCTTCTGTCCAATAAAATAGGTAAAAATATTTTTTATAGTTTATTTGATTTAAATACGTTAATATTTGAACATCAACTTTAATTATAAAAATATATAATTTTGAAATCAACAATTTCTAAGAAGTCGGATATTAATAAATTATTTCTATTTTTTTAGTAGACTATGTTGAGTACTTAAAACAAAATATTTATATAATTAAACAACATATTGACTTTTAAGATAAAGGTGAAACTTATTAGTTGTCTAACAAATTTATTTTCTTTTATTCTCTTTCAATTATCACCAAAATAATTTTTGATTCCTACTCCATTCTTGTTCACAGCTTTATCGAAATACATTTTCCATTCTTGGATCAAGATTTCCCCAATCCTTCATCAGGAAAGTCCATATCCCATGCTCCATCATATGCAATGGGTTGTGCCAAGAATTCTGCTACTGCTCTTCATTTTACCGCTTTTTTTGTGATGTATTCAATATCAAATCCAGTTAACAAAACAAGCCATTTGCTGAGCTTGCCTATCAATGAAGGAGATTCATATAAATACCTCACTAGATCCAACTTTGACATAGCTTGAATATGATGTGATTGAAAGCAATGTTTCAACTTATTAGTGATCCAGACAATCGTCGCACATGTTTTCTCAACAATACTAAACTTGACTCATATGATGTGAACTTCTTCCTTAAGTAGTAGATGGCATGTTCTACTCTGAAAGTATCAACTTGAGTCATCATTACTTTAATTGATTCCCTCCCAATTGCTAAGTATAATATAAATGGACTACCTAGTTTAAGAGGTTTAGAGATTGATGGATTCAACAAATACTCCTTGATCTTCTCGAATGCTATTTATCATTATTCATTCCATTTGACCTGTTGATTTATCTTGAAGAGTTTGAACACATGCTCAAAAATTGTGGTGAGTTTAGCGATGAAGTAACAAATGTATTGCAATCTTCTCAAGAATCTTCTCACTTCCTTCTTGGCCTTCGATGCTAGAATTTCTTGAATTACTTTAGCCTTGTATGGATCTATCTAGATTCCTAGTATTACATCCAATGTGATATCTCCAAGTGAGCTAACTTGCTCATCACATCCAATACGAGATTTAATCAATAAACCAACTCTTTGTATTACAGACCTCAAGTTCATAAGTATCGTTCTTGGCCTTTCACACTAGTTAAGTCAAGTCCATTGAAACAATAAACACATGGAATTGAACATTGTAAGACTCATTTTCACAAGTATTGTTCTTGCTAGTCAATGTTTCCATGGGCCCACAAGCATCCAATGCCTTAAACCATCACCCCTTTGATATCACGTTAAATAAGTGTCACCGACATGTTTCCATAATCCTTGGTGCCACATATGTTTTACGCCTAAAGAAGTGCGAAGCTTCAGTGAAAAGCCTAAGACTTAAATAATTTTATGGAAGATTTTAGGCTCACATTTAAAATTTAGGTCTCATTTTGCATATTATCTATTTTAACGCCATGCGTTCTATGTAAAATCCATACACCCTACAAATATATGATAAAATAAATAATACACAAATATAGGATTGATTGTGGACATCTATGGGTCTAATTCCTAGCCTCAAGGAATTAGTTGGGGTTTAGGGTTCCAAAGGTAAACAAAGCTTCCTCTTTGCTCCCACTAGGTATGATCATGGGTTGAGCCTTTTAGTTCTTGCAATCTTCACATCTTTCACTTCATTTACATAAGTAATCCTTGGCACACCAATGTGAGATTACAAAACTATAGCCCATTGACTCAATAAATATGGAAAGAACCTAAACTATTATTTTTACATATCCAAATAAAATAATAAGTTTATATTCAACCCAAATGGAAACAACATACAATTGTTTCCTATGTCCATGATCAAACAATACTTTTTGATTGATTATAAGTTGTAAATCAATAGAAGTAAGTTGATACCCTTAAAATTTTTTGATAAATTCCAACACCAAATAAACAAATCTCAGGAATATAAGCACCAAAGAATAAAAAAGAAAATAAAGAACCTTGCAAATGGGGTAGCTGACTTTGAGAGTGACGGCTTTCGCCTCAAGTTGAGAGCCTTTTGGCTTCTGATTCCTCTCTGCATTTCTTCATTAAGCTTTGATCTTTTGTTTCCCTCTCGTCATTCTCTCTCTCTCTCTCTCTCTCTCTCTCTCTCTCTCTCCAATTTCAAGATCTATCTGGATCGCCTTGAGGAGTGGAGAATTATTATTTATTATTAAGTAATTAATAGAATAAAATAAAGACGATGATTTGATGCGCACAAACTCAATATATGTATGAATTGTTCACCGTCGAATGACTTTCTATCATTCAATCCTGTTAGCCCTCTTGGGCTTGATGTTAATTTTAATGATAACAAAACAATATAAATGTGTTATTTGAGCTAACATTTTGTTTGAGTTAGTTAAGGCATGAGAAATCATGACCATTGTTCAACTATAGGTTAATACATTCAAAAGGACTTGAATGACATTCAAAGAGAAGTCATTGAGTGCACAAGCTTAGGGGGAGCATACTTGGAGAGGTGCAAGAAGAAAATTATAAGTTGCTGAATTTCGGTGTGTCGCTGGCCCGACACAAGGAAGTCACGGGTGTGACGGTAGGAACAAGTTTTGTCATAGGTGCGATAAAGTCAATCGCAGCCTTGAAAAGGTTCTGGTCGCGGGCGTGACACATTCCAGTCGCGGGTGTGAAATTAATTCATAAATTCTAAAATCATCTAGTAGCTTCAAAGTGAACAGTCTCTCTCCAGTAGCGGGCGCTACACAAAATAGTCCCGGGTGCGACTAGGTGAAGCCGCGGGAGTGACAGCTTCAGTAGCGGGATCTACTCAGTAAAATTCAAATTTATCATTCTTCGAGCCAAAAAGGAGAGAAGCTAGTCGCGGGTGCGATGCATGAAGTCGCAGGCGCAACTCGAGAAATTCAAAGGCACGAACAGAAAAACTAACAGATTTGCACATAGTCTGGAGTGATGCCAAATTCTGTACAAATTGGGAGAAGATATTAGGACAAGCCATATATGGATGGAAAGATATGGATGTGTAGTTTTAGGAACAAAAATTGGATTGAGCATTGGACATTCGAAAATGAAGATATGAATTTTTGAAGGAATTATGCTCAAGCTGCCAGACTAGGACAGAGTAGATGGGTCAACTTAAAAATATTTCTGGGAATTATAGAAGAATAATTTGAGCATGAAATTTTACATGATTGAATCTCTAGATGTCTAGTTTCATATGGAAAAAGAATCAAGTGATTCTGAGTTCTATAGAAGGAGATATTGAAGAATTAGTGAAGCATACTCAAACTGTCTTATAATTGGAGCAAGAAAATGTTATGATTTTTTAGGACATTAATATGGATTATTTTGGAGTTGAGTTAAACTATACAGTTGTAGTAGACATCTTAAATTTTCCAACACAAAAAACGGCATATGATTTGGAGTTGTATAACTCAAGTTATGGTAAAATTAAATTGCTGCTCTGGCGAGACAAAAAGTCGCGGCCGCGACTAAGGAGTAGCGGCCGCGACCGCCGCGATTCTGACAAAAAAAATAGCCGTTGGAAATGGTTCTAATAGCTATATTTTGGTTCCTAACGGTCATATTTGATCCAAGACTATAAATACAAGATAGTATGAAGCTCAAATAGGTTGGAGAACTTGAGATTAACAAGAGATTAAGTGTTTCAGAGATTAAATCAAATTAATTCTTGTATTTACTTGAAAAGTGCTAAAATTGTTTAAGAACCTTTAGTTGTACTATTCTTTGATTGTTGGAAAAATTCTTGTAAGGGATTTTTCTTTTTCTACTCTTTTGTATTTCTTTTGGGTTTGAGTGTGAGCCAAATAGGAAAACACTTAAAAAGGTTTTAGTGTGAGCCTTGAAAACACTTGTAAGGTTTGAGTGTTAGCCAAAACACTTGGGTTTGATCTTCCACCCATAAATGGATCGATTAAAGGAACTCTCAAATGTGATCTTGAGGAGTGAATGGAGGCAAGGTTGCCAAACCACTATAAATTCTTGTGTTCTTTCTTCTTCCCTTTCCTTCCTTCTCTTTGTTAATTTTTATTTAGTGATAATTCTGCAAACAACCAATTCACCCCCCTTCTTGGTTGCCAAAGGGACTAACAATTGGTATCAGAGCTTTGTTTCCACTTTTTCAAAGATTTAACCATCTTGGAACAAATATCAAATGGCAAGCCAAAGAGCGAGTATTGTTGAAGGAGGTTCAACCATTAGACCACCCTATTTTGATGGCACCGACTATCCATATTGGAAGAATCGAATGGAAATTTTCATGGATAGTGACGGTATTGATTTATAGGATGTGGTTGAAGAAGGGCATGCCATCCCCACTAAAATCATTGATGTCATTGAGGTGAAGAAGCCCATGACCAAATGCACGGCCATAGAAAAGAAGGCCAATGGGAGAAACCAAAAAGCAATGCACATTCTCTATTGTGCATTGAGTAGAGAAGAGTATGGAAAAATCTCTCATTTCATTTCGGCCAAGAAAATATGGGATACTCTTGAGACCACTCATAAAGGCACCAACCAAGTCATGGGTAAGAAAATTCAACTTCTTCCTCATGAATATGAATTGTTCAAAATGGAGCCAAATGAGAAGGTTTCGGAAATGTACAGTCGTCTTATGGGGATTGTGAATGGCATGAGGAAGCTTGGGAAGGTATACTCCTTAGAAGACATCAATGGCAAGATTCTTAGAGTACTCCCCAAGAAGGATTGGGAAGCAAGGATAACTTCCATTGAAGAGGCAAATGATTTGAGCACTCTTCCAATCGATATTTTAATGGGTAAGTTACTCACTCATGAGATTACCCTATCTCAAGGAAAGCATGAAGAAGAGAAGTGGTTGGTCTTCATTACTTCAAAAGAAGTATCCTCAAGTGAAAGTGAAGATGAAGAGGATAAGGAAAAGGATGATGATGACATGGCTATTCTTACATTGAAGATAAAGAACTTAATCCTTAAAAACAAAAAGCCATGTGAGAAGGAAGTCAAGCAAAGAAGCAATCAAGTGAAGTGCTTCAAATGTGGCAAGCTTGGTCACATTGTACCCGATTGCTCAAAGCTAAAAAACAAGAAAAACTTCAAGAAAAAGGCTTTGGTGGTCACTTGGGATGACTCAAGTGAATCAGATAAGGATGATGAAGATAGCAAAGATGAATATACCAATCTTTGCTTCATGGCAATTGAGGAGGATGCACCTTCAAATGAAGTAAATTTTTCTAACTCCTCTAATGATGATGATGATGCCATGCTTATGTTAGAGACATTACTTTCAAAGTATCAAAAATTACAAATTAAATATGATAAATTGAAAAGTATGTCTAGTAAGGTTATGCATGCTTGTGATGGTTTTAAAAATGAGATAAATGAATTAAATGCATCTAAAATTTAATTAGAGAACACCATCACCCAAAAGACTCATGAGCTAAATGAGATTATGCATGAGAATGAAGCCTTAAAGGCTAAACTTGATGCTTATTATAAGTCTTTGACTGCATCTTACAATGGTAAAGACAAACTTGATGAGATTCTTAAATCTCAAGATAGTGAGCCACCCACAATTAAGAACTTAAATGATAATGCATATTGCTCCACATCACAATTGTCTTGTGAACTCCCTAAGAAGAATATGACCAAGGCAAGGGAAAACAAAGACCCTTATTTGCATGTACTATGCCCCATTCTAATCATAATGTGCAATGCTTTTATTGTGGCAAATTTGGTCATAAATATCATAGATGCCATATTAGAAAAATGCATCTAGGATATAACTATGTGATTGCTCCTTTTGCTAACCCCCAAGGACCCAAAAGAAAATGGGTACCAAAAATATATTCTTCCATTTCTTATAGGCATAAATTTGTGAGGAAGAATAAAAGAGCAAAAAGGGTTTATCTTCCCCCATATAGAAGATATGGTGCAAACAAAGCTCATGATTATAAAGCATATAGAAGGGCACATAGGCCATGCATCAAGGGATATGAAGCTTTCAACAATTAGAGAAGTTCATATGAGAGAAGACACTACAAATGGAGTAATGGTAGCAAGCCTCAATGGAGGAGAGCTTGGTAAAGATAAGTATACCTCCAATCCCCTTTGCAATTCAAATAATAAGCATGCTTTGAAATTGATTGAATTGCATAATTGAATATGTTTGAATGTTTCATTTGGTATCATGCTTGAATGTGTTTGTTGCATTCATTCAATGTGTAAGGGGGAGAAAATGTTTTTGAAAAATTTTCAAAATTTTTGATTTGATGATCCCTTGAATCCCTTGAATTTTATTTGATTGATTAAAGGGGAGAAATTTTTATGATTTCAATTGGTATCATTTGTATGATTTCATTGGTATCCCTCCAATATTTCAAATTGGCATAAATTATTTTTTAAAAGGGGAGAACTTAATATTTTTAATGGTATCAAAAAGGGGGAGAAGTTTGTACAAGTGTTTATATTTCATTGATATTTTTTTATATGAGTTATTTTGTTTAAATATTTGAACACTTATATGCATGGTTTTGTTATCATAAAAAAGGGGGAGATTGTTAGCCCTTTTGGGTTTGATGTTGATTTTAATGATAACAAAACAATATAAATGTGTTATTTGTGCTAACAATTTGTTTGAGTTGATTGAGGCATGAGAAATCATGACCATTGTTCAAACTATAGGATTAACACATTTTA